>WNWK01006896.1:0-64566 GCA_009830355.1 Cherax destructor | reverse complement strand
ATGAATGTCACAACGGGGAAAAAGGCGGGGGCAGTGGAGATGTCTTTCTGAGGTCAATGTGGGGGGAATATAATAAAAAATTGGTTTTTTGGGAAAAATTAGGGGGGGGGGGGGATTAAAAATTTTTTCCCCAGGGGCGAGGAGGGGTTTTTGGGGAAGTGGTTCGGACATGAGGGGAGAATGGAACGAAACAAATGCCCCGGGGGTGTATAAATCTGTTGGGAGGGAAGGGGGGTGGGGGGGGGGCCCCTAGGAAAGGTTGGGGGGGGGGAAAAAAGATTTTTGTTTTGGGCGGTTTCAGCAAGCGGTGTGCTTTTTGATGGGAGGAAAAAAAAGGTTTTTTTAATACTTGACGGTTTTTGTAGTGTGAGCAAAGTAACATTTATGAAGGGATTGGGGGAAACCCAGGCTGGACTTGGCCCGGGGAGAGGGGAAGTACAGTGTCTGCCCTAAAGGGGGGGGTGTTAATGTTGCAGTTTTATAACTGTAGTTGCATCTTTTGGCAAGACAGTGATGGAGTGAAGGGGGGAAAAAATTTTTTTTTTTTCCGGGCCCCCCCTCCCTTTGGGGGGGAATCAGCCAATGTTTTAAAAAAAAAAAAAAAAAAATAAATATTAAGATAATTTGTCTGAAAATAAATTTTAAAGACTAAAAAAAAAACCACCTACTCCCCCAAAACTAAATAATTTATAAACACTTTAAAAAATGCTCATTTTTTTTTTTCCCCTATAAATTTTTAATTTTTTAATAATATGTTTATTTTTTCCCCCACCCCCCAAAAAAAAAAACCCCCCATACTATAAAATGTCAAAAATTAATTTTTTTTTTCCTTAAGATACTAAAAATTTTCCCTTTTTACCATTCGAGAAAAAAAACCCCTGTTACAATCTAATATCATCATATAAAAAATTTTAAAATTTTATAATATATATTTTAAAAATTTTTGAAAACAAATTTTAACTAAAAAAAACCCCAAAATAAATTTTCTTTATTATTTGACATAGTCTTCAAGTTACTAGATTGCTCCCCCTAATGCCATGGCATGTCAGTGGCCTCCTTATAAATTTTTTTTAACCCCCTTCCCTATTAATCTGAATGAAATAAAATTTACTTTACTTTACTTTATAAGTGAGTAGCAACTATAATGGTAGTGGGTTTGTGCAACCATTTTTTGATTTTTTTTTAAGGCCCCCCTTGCACCATTTATAACATTTCGGTTTTTTTTTAAATGTTTATACAGCAGTGTCCCTTCAGTGGTCCCCCCATTTAAAATTTTAAAATTGGTTGGGGTTGGTGCCGATACCAAGGGTTTTCCCCGTAAGAAAAAAAAAAAATTAGTTCCCCCTTTCCCCCCCCCAAAAAAATATTTTTTAAAAATTTTTCCCGGGGAGCTTTTTAACCGAGGTACCACTGTATATTTAAATAAACAAAAGGGGGAAATCCAGCTCTAATATACATTAATTTACTTTAATAAATACTGATCGGGGGCCCCCGTTGAAACCCCCGAGGCTTTGGGGAAAAAGGGGACCCGTTGAGGAGAGGCTGTATTTAAATTTTTTTATTTTTTTAAAAAAAGTAAAATTAGGGGGAACCTGCTGCTGCTTTTTTCCAAGAATATTTGATAACGGGGAAAAAAGCCATGGCTCCAGCATTGTTTCTGAAGACTGATGCATTAAATCAATTTGGTTTCTCTGTTTGGTTTTTATCTTTTCTAGCTGAAAAGTCTTCTCACACAAATAAATTGTCCCAAAATATGACCAAAAAAATTAATAGCTCATAACTGGGGGTGGATATTCTTTTTCCCCGTGATATCCAAAATTTAGACAACGATTCAAATTAAATTCAAATTTTTATTTCCCCCCCAAATTTACATTGAAATTATATAATTACCAAAAATTTGTTGAGCATTGAGATTATATAATAACAATAATCGTTCGGGTTCATTGAGATTATATAATTACAAAAAATTTTAGTTGCAGTGCAAAAAAAGAGCCACTATCATGCCAGCATTTTTGGGCCCCGATAAAAATTTTAAAGGCCCCAGACACTTTTAACCCCCTTTGGGGGGGGGGCCGTACTAAAACGTTTTACGAGCAGGGGTTGGTGGCCCCCTACTAATACCCCCAAAAATTTTTGCAGCCTCAAGTTAAGCAGAAAACGCTTAAGGGATCATTGAAAAAAAGGGGGGGTGTGGTCCCCGTGTGCGCGTTTCCTAATACCCCCAAATTTTGGAAAAATTTTTCCTTTTTCGAAAAAAAAGGGGGTTCAGGAAAAATTTTTTTGGGAAATTTATTAATTGATTTTTTCTTTTTTTCCATTTATTTTAAAAGAAGAAATTTTCCCAAAAAAAGGGGGGATTTTAAATTGATGGTGACAAGTAAACCGAAATTGAAAAATGGGGTTTAAAAAATTTTTAATGTTCAAAAAAGGGAAAAAAAACCCCATCTCCAATACCCCTCAACTGGGATTTATATTCCCTACAAGTTTTCCGTTTTTTAACCCATTTTACCCCCTGATGAGTTTTTAAAAAACAAATAAATCTTCTTTTTTTTAGAATAAAATTCCCCAAAAGAAAAGCAAAAAAGGAAAAGGGGGGCCCCCAGACGTGACTAATGAAAAGGAACATGTTATTTTGGAAAGGGGAAGTCGCCTTGTTTACTTGGACCCTATTTTGGTTTTGGGGGCGGAAATTTGTGTGAAAAATTTAAAAATTTTTTTCCCCTATTTGGGTAGATGGAATTGGTAAATAGGCGGTTTCTTTTCTCAATCGATAGGATTAAATGGAGTTTAGCCCCAAAAGCTATAATTTTAGGAGACTGAAACATGGGGAAATTTTCAAAAAAAAGGGTCAAAATAAAAGCCCCTGCGTAAAATTCCCCTTTCCGCCCAAATTTTCCCAAAAAAAAAAATTCGGAAAATTTTCGTCAAATTTCATAATTTTGGTTTATGATCAAAAAAATTCTCTATCATTTCATAAGAAAAAAATTTTTTTTCCAAAAATTTTTTCCCCAGGAACCTTTTGGGGGAAAGGGCCCGTCGACCCCCAAAAAGGGGTTAAAAACTAAAAAATTTTTTTATAATTTGTTTGAGTTGTCATCTTTTTTAATTTCAGCAGATGGGATTTAGCATGGGATTACAGTCCTGAAAACATCATGTTAGATAATTTTGTGGTAGATAATTAAAAAAAGAACATACGAAAAATGAGGTTGTTCAGGAGTCCCAAAAGCCAAACAAGTTTATGAAGCCAACAGATCTTACAAAATAAGAGTGAATGGCATGTAAATGTAGTTTCATTATGTTGGAAATAATAGTATTTACCTTAATTGTAGGTGCTGGTGTTTGTGGATGGGGTGTGAAGAGAGTGGAGGGGATTATGCTGTGGCCCTACTGAAGCAAATTTGGATAGTAGAGGTTCTGGAACTGAAGTCGATGGTTACTGAGTGTCTAACTCTAGAGTCATTCAGTAAGTCAGTCCAAGTCATTCAAAGTAAGTCAGTCAGTCATTCCAAGTAAGTCAGTGGTCATTCAATAAGTCAGTCAAGTCCTTCAGTAAGTCAATTCCAAGTCATTCAGTAAGTCAGTCAGTCATTCAGTAAGTCTGGTCAGAAGTCATTCAGTAAGTCAGTCAAGTCATTCAGGGGTTGGTTGAGTGGGACTGCATGAGTGGTGAAATTGTCAACTTATTTCTTGGGTAGCATTGAAAATTGGAGTTGACAATATTTGTGTTGGGTGATTATGAAGACCTACTACTCATCCATGTGGGCCAACGGGTACTGCTGCAGTGTTCCTCCTTTCTTATGTTCTTATGTTCTTAAGTCAGTCAAGTCATTCAATAAGTCAGTCAAGTCATTCCAGTAAATCAGTCCAAGTCATTCAGTAAGTCAGTCAAGTCATTTCAGTAAGTCAGTCATTCAGTCAGTTTGGGTTTTTTTGGGTTAGAGGGGCCCTCCTAGTGTGGACCATTTTAGCTTGCTGCATTGTTCCTTATTTCTGTGTTTTTGTATTAATTTTGGGAGAATTACCGAAAATTTTTAAGAAAAAGGACAAAAATGCAACTAATGAGACATTGTCTCATTGAACCTATATATACCCTGTGTGTCCATGCATTGTTTAACGGCTTGAAAAAGCCCTGGGCGAAACTTTTGCCACAATAAAATGTCTCTTAGTTGCATTTGTGCTTTTACTTACTTTTCTTGTTCTTGTAGTGAGAGGGAGTTGTGAGTGAGAGGGAGTGTGAGTGAGGGGGGGTTGTGAGTGAGGGGGGGTTGGTTTTGGGCGGATTTCACAAGGGTTTGGGGGGGTTGGGGGTTTTGGATGGGGAGGTTTTGGACAAATTTTTTTGGTGGGTTGGTTTGACATGGACCTCCCGTAGGGGCCCAAAGAGCCTGTTGCAGTGTTCCTCCTTTCTTATGTTCTTATGGTAAAAAAACAAATGGTATTTTATGACTGTCCTGCAAAACATCATCCGCCGGATGTCAAGATGTGACATCCAACTGCATCCGCATCCGCATTTTAAAAGCGATATCCGCATCCGCATCCGAACTGTAGCAGATATCCCATCGCATGGCATCCGTTTTTTCCTTAAGCAGATATCCATCCGCATCGCTTAAAATAAGTAAATAACATCCTTACACATCAACGGATATTTAAATTTTCATCCGATACATCCCTAATATATATATATATATATATATTATATATATATATACAGTGTTTTCCCCGACTTACGATATTTTTCATTCCAAAAATGCTGTTAATTTCATTACCAAACAATTTATCCCCATAAGAATGATGTAAAATAGACTGGGCCTTTTTGACCCCCAAAATTACACTTACAAAAGCATTTAAAAATACTTACATAAAAAAGGGGGAGTTTGGGGGGCCCTGTAAATCGAGGTAAATGTGTACTCACCCAGTGGTTGCAGGGGTGTGTGTGTGTGTGTTTTGTGTGTGTGTGTGTGTGTGTGTGTGTGTGTGTGATATATATATATATATATATATATATATATATATATATATATATATATATATATATATATACACAGGGTACCCCACTTACATATTTTTCATTCCAGAATGCTTTAAATGCCCAAAAAACAAAATTTTTCCCCATAAGGAATGATGTAAAAAAGACTAGTCCTTTTAAAAATTACACTTACAAAAGCATTTAAAAAAAAAAACTTACATAAAAGGGGGGAGTTTGGGGGGCCATGTGGGGAGGGGGACCACTTTTTTGTGTGTGTGTGTGTGTGTGTGTGTGTGTGTGTGTGTGTGTGTGTGTGTGGTGTGGGGTGTGTTTGGTTTTTTTCATTTTGTCCAAGGCACATGTCTATTAGACACTAGGCCTGTTGTATGTATGTGTGTGTGTGTGTGTGTGTAGAAACACTTTAAATGTTTTTGCCCGGGATTGAACCCGGGCCTCCATGCGGGCAAGAGCGCGCCACCATGCCATGTGTGTGTGCATGTGTGTTTTTTGTTCTTAACTATAATTGCAGGGTTTTGGGTTTCCCGGCCCACCTTCAACTTAGTTGCCATTCCTTAACTACAACCTTATGGGGTCCTCAACCTACAATTAAACTATGTATGGAGCTTTCCCCTTTGTCAAATTCCTCACTGCGTGACCACTCTTAAGAAATGGGTTTCCCATTTCCTATGATTTTGTGTGTGTGTGTGTGTGTGTGTGTGTGTTTTGTGTGTGTGTTATTTATATATATATATATATATATATATATATAAAATCTGCAGAATGCAGTGCGTAATGAAAAACTGCGATCATGTTTTTGGTGTAAACAGCGACTTTGTTTTTATTTTTTTATTTTTTTATGGTTGTTTTTCGTTTTTATGGTTTCATATAATTTGAATGGAAGATATCAGTGGGACCCGAGTTTCATACATTTTTTCATTCAGAAGGCTGTTGAGTGCTGTTTCCAACGAATTTGTTCCCCCTAAGGGAAAATAATTGATTAGTTCATTTCAGACCCCCCAAAAAACTTACAAGGGACCAATAATACTTACATAATTGTTCGGGTTTGGGGGCAAAGACTCGGGCCATTGTACTACGAAACATTTTTTTTTCCGGGCGGAAATCCTTGAAATTGTTTAAAGTAGTGTTCGAATTGTGCCAATGTTTAGACTGGCTGGTCCCGATATGCAGTCTTTAATGAGTTTTACATTTTTTTATACAATTATTACAATAATGCAGAGTCTGCATTACAGTTTCTATTTTTTTGTGAATAAAAATTCAAAATGGAAAGCAAGTGTAATATAAGAGACATGACTAATGAACAGAGAAAATGTTATTTTAGTGCCAGGAATGTCTGCATTGTCTATTCTGGACCCTATTTTGAAATTGGCATCTCTTGAAATTTGTGTAAAATTGGCCAAATTACCAATTTCTGACCACTTTATTGAGTAGTTGAAATAGGCAAATGGGCAGTTTCTTGTACTCAAATCGACAGAATAGAAGAAATACTAGCAAAATAGCTATGAGTTTGGTAGACTGGAACAATGGAATGGGCCAAAAATAGGGGGTAAAGTGGGTGAAATCGCCTATGTGTAAATATCGCTGTTGGGTTAAGTGTATTCTAAGCTAACCACTCTGTAATCCAGCAAAATCACTAATCCGGCACCCTGCAGGTACCGATGATGCTGGATTATTGATGGTCAACTTGTACTTCTACAACGATTATACGTATTGTGCCTTACACCTCACTCTAAGCCTATATATACCTCTGTGTCCATGTATTGTTTGTAATGGATTGACAAAGCTCCTGGAGAGCGAAATGTTGCCACAATAGAAATGTCACATTAGTTGCACTTGTGTCCTTTTACCCTAACACTTGTCCTGTTTCCTGATGAATCTTACCTAACCTAACCTCTGTATCCTTGTTTTACAGTTTCAGTTTCATGTCTGATTTATCATTATTGCAAGTAATGCAATGACCATTTATTGGTGTATATACTTAGCATACACACTGTTGTTGTTGAAGGTTTAAGATCCTTTGAATCTCTCATATATGAACTCTACCACAATCCTTACAAAATATTGGATACAGTGCACAGGCTCAATCATTGCTCAAGTTGTATCTCAGTGGTACACCTCTGGCTGACACTTTATAAACCCATACTGTGTACCTTTACTGTTTATTCTTGAGGACATTATCCTTGTGAAACATCATTGAACTCAAGTCTGTTTTTGAGATAAACCTCTTATATGAAGTGACAGATGACCTGCACTGACTATAAAAACTATAAAGTCTTCTAAACCCAATCACATTCTTTCTTTAGATGTAGATTGCAACTTAATAATCCTAATGTTCTGGACTGGAACTAAAATTTTTCTGTGGGCTAGTTTCTTCTCCATAGTTTGAGAAAGAATAAATATTACTTAATCCTGTTATTTTTTTTCAGTCCTGTTCTGTTTGATTTTATAAGTGATCCAGTGGAAAACTTCAAGCATTCCAAGAACCCAGTTGTTAATTATCTGGACCCTAACCTTAATGTTGCCATCCCCATCTTCTCGATCCACGGGAACCATGACGATCCATCAGGTGAGATTTGTGGCCATTGGCTCAGTAACAAAATGATTAGGAATATCCAGAGTGGTTGCTATTAACCAGTTTTTTATATACAGGTGGGCTCTGCTTATACAACATGTTAGGTTGTGGGCTTCCGCTGTGAAGTGAAAATCACTAAAGTGAAACATATCCTTTTTTCACTATCAAATGCATATAAAAGCCTGATAACATGTTTACACTATCGTATATTAAGTGAGCAATAGAGCTAGGCATAAAAAAATCATATACAGTATAAACATTACTTACCTCAGAATAATTTTGCCCTTAGCATATACTAGTGAGTGAATATATTTATTGTAAGAAGTTTGAATAAGTGAAGAACGGGTATAATTGAAAACCGCCATATTAGGAAAGCCGGGCCCTCCTGTACCAATTTTCAGTTATTTTATCATTAACCTGGGCCTTGCTACTTTCATAACAAAGTAGATAGACTTTTAAAAAATAATGGTATAATTTAGAGTACAGAGATATTATAATTTAATTTTCCTTTTATATAATATTGATCAAGTGCACAAGGGCTGTTTAGGGGCCACCGAACTAATTTGCCTCATCTTATTTATCGTCTGATTTCGTTCATTTTTGGTCTACTATCAGAAGCGTATATCCATCATGCTTTGACGAAGTTTCAATAAGATCGGCCAAAAAGCCGATCTTATTGAAAATGACATTTGGTAGAACTTATGAACGAAGTGGCACTGGGAAAAGTTGTTTGGACACTTTCTACTGATAAATCACTGCTAATTTCATCATCCTATGGATTTAAATACTATAATAAACTTTATCTTCATTCTCAAAAAAAAGTCTTAAATTTTTTGACATTCAGGGAAATATTGGCCTTTTACCCCCACACAAATCTGAAAATATTTAGGATACTGTACTTCAAAAATTAATCAATAATCTTTTAAAACAATCATTCTTTTATGTTTGTTGTAGAAATCACTTCAATCCATTCTTATTAATGGTTGGCCAGTAAGAAATAGGTGAATAACTTACCTCCGAGATAATCACCCAGACACACGCATACCCGAGTATTCTGGGGGGGGGGGAGATAAAATCTATTTTTTTTTTTAATTTTTGCTTATGCTATGAGTGATCTATGAGTGCTAGACACGTTTTCTCTTATGCTAAGTGTCCCAGAGAACGGATAGATAAGCCTTTTGATCAGAGCGGTGATCATAAATCCTCCCTGACTGCGTGGCAGATCTACATATTATGCCAGATATTATTCATTCTGGAGTATTTTTTATGTTTCTATGTTATTTATATTATGTCTTATGTCATATTATATAAACTGTAATAGGTAAATAAGCCTTAGTGTTGATATTAGTGTAATTTTGGAACAATTTTTCAACTGCTCGAGTCTCCGTAATTTCCACTAACATAAGCGCTTATTCTCAGAAGGCTTCTGATTGGTTCTCAGATTCCATAATAGCTCCTCCCACTCTGTAATGATGCCAAATTGTCAATTATTATATTAGAATAATAAAAGAAACAAATAAAAAAAAATTGGAAAAATTTCTGAAAATTCACAGCATGTGAGCATGCATGCTACGGGTGGCGGCATCACCATACATGTTATAAATGACTAGAATTCATTGTAGAATTATCATACAACAATGATACTTATATCAAAGTGTTGCCAGAATGTTAAGGTATTTTTCTATAAGATTGACTCAATTTTCGTTTTTCTGTTTTTTTTTTTTACTGCGCGCCGCACGTGTCGGAGGCTCCTTAGGTGTTTATTTCCATTTCTAATTGCGGTATAATTTTCCAATACAGTTTTAAAGGAATGTGTGTATGGATGACTATTTTGCACACAGTTCCTGGGCATTGCTTGTGCAAGTCTTACTAAATCATACATAATATAATGTACAATCTGGATTTATTATATCTGATTTGAATTTCATCTGTTTTCAAGTGTTAGCTTAACATTCCAACCATATTCAGTTATACCTTCATCATATATTTATCCTAGTGTAAGATTGCTTGAAAGACTGTGCTTTTTATTCTGTACTCAGACAAGCTCTGAGCCCAATGTTTCTACAACTTCTCATGGGAGATTCCTTGATGCTGGTAATTAGCTCCTGATCCAGGGAATTGGACATGCCCTTCTTGGATCAAAACTGATTGCTCTTATTCCTCATGTAATGTATGACCCCTATGAGTTTAGTGTTCCCTCTATGGATATAATAAAAATAATACAAGATCTGTGTATTCTTTAAAATAAAATATTTTTAAATTGTTAATCCACTCTCGAGTTGTCTCACTAATCATACTTGTCGGAAACCTCGGTCTTGAAGATTTAGTTACACTGCTAAGTTACATCTCTTTCTTCTATCATAATTACCTTGGATCTTGCTCTCAGGAGTTTGCAAGTTATGTGTACTGGATCCTATTTACATAAGACTGTGTAATAATGGCACAGCAACAGCTTCCTGTGGATATTGTATTTCTTTTGTTGAATGTTAAAATGGTATAGAATACTGACAGGTTGTTAGGTAAGACACATATGCAACAGTTAGGTATAAAGATACCTAACTATTGCATATGTGTAACATTTCTTTTGTTAATTTAAAATTAGAACACTTTTTTGTCTCTGATATTATGAGTGGCCTAATTTATCAACTGTGGCTTCTTCTAAAAGTAAATTAACATATATATATATATATATCACCTTTTATCACTTACAACATTTTCTGTTAACCCAAAATGCCTGGCATTTATAAAAGTTCAAATTATAGTTTAATAATCACATTGACAGAATATTTTAAGAAAATGGCAGTCTTCATTTTGTCTGGAATTTATTGCATTTTTGCAGCATAATATAGAACTATAAGTACAGTGGTACCCCAAGTTTCGTACATAATTCGTTCCAGAAGGCTGTTCGAGTGCCGTTACCGAACGAATTTGTTCCCTTAAGGAATAATGTAAATTAGATTAGTCCATTTCAGACCCCCAAAAATATACTTACAAAAGCACTTACAATAATACACTTACATAAATGTTCAAGTTGGGAGCTGTACGAAACTTGGGGTACCACTGTATTAATATAAAGTAAGGGAATATATGACAGTATAGTGGTACCAACACTCTTATATGGGTGTGAAGCATGGGTTGTAATGCAGCAGTGAGGAGGAAGCTGAAGGCAGTGATGTCGTGTGTAAGGGCAATGTGTGGTGTAAATATTATGCAGAGAATTCGTAGTGTGGAAATCAGGTGTGGAAGGAAAGCGGGGTAGGGGTCATCCTAGAAAAGGTTGGAGGGAGGGGGTAAAGGAGGTTTTGTGGGTGATGGGCTTGGACTTCCAGCAGCATGCATGAGCATGTTAGATAGGAGTGAATGGAGACAATGGTTTTGGGACCCGACGAGCTGTTGGAATGTGAGCAGGGTAATATTTTGTGAAGGATTCAGGAAACCGGTTAGCCAGACTTGAGTCCTGGAAATGGGAAGTACAATGCCTGCACTTTAAAGGAAGGGTTTGAGATATTGGCAGTTTTGAGGGACTTCTAAACTGTCATATCTGAGCGACTCTGCAAAGACAGTGATTATGTATGAGTGAGGTGAAAGTGTTGAATGATGATGAAAGTATTTTCTTTTTGGTGATTTTCTTTCTTTTTGGGTCACCCTGCCTCGGTGGGAGACGACCGACGTGTTGAAAAAAAAATATATATACTTCTACTTCTTAATCTTTAACTGATATGTGATCCAAACCTCCATTGCAAGAGAACTGGAACAACAGTATAGCTCCTCCTCCAGTATAACTACTCCTCATCTTCCACCACAACAGTGGAAGATGAGGAGGAGTTTGAGGTAATCAGTCCCTCAGCCTGGGGTCGATGTGTTCAGTCCATCAATCTTTAGAGATAAGTATAGCATATGTGTGGAGAAGTGGCTTATATGCTGTAGACAGGTTGTGGGACTGATTACCTCAAACTCCTTGTCTACCACTGTTCTCTGTATTGGACTGAAGAAGCCACTGGCTGGTGAAATATTTCCATAATGAAGTCTTAAATGCTGCATAAGTAGTATCTCATTCTTCAACTTGTCAGTTTTCTAAACCATTTACATGATGTATATTGTTTGTGTGAGATCCTCTTCATGGACCACCTCTTGTTCCATGTGGGTTTAGTTCATACTGACTTAAGAGTTTATGGTATCCCTGTTATCAAACTGATATAATTGATATACATTTTTCAGGTCCTGGCCAGTTCTGTGCTCTGGAAATGCTTTCAGTTGCAGGACTGATAAATTATTTTGGTCGAACAACAGATCTAAAGGAGATTAATATTTCTCCAATACTGTTGGAAAAAGGACGTACTAAACTAGCTATCTATGGCCTCTCCTCAATCAAAGATGAAAGGCTCTTTAGGCTCTTCAAGTCAAACATGGTAAGTTCTTAACCACTTCACTGGCTGTGCTACAACTTTGAGGTCATTGGCCATGCCGTAGTACTACAACATGAGCTCAGCTCACTTAGATAAGCTGTGAGTGGTAAATTTGGGCCTAGATATAAGAGAATGAGTCTGTGTGGTAAGCGTGAACCTTATAAAAAAATTCTGCAGCATTCAGTGCATAATGAAAAAAACAAAACTGTAACCGTGTTTTTGGTTTAAAACGGGGAATTAGTGGTGTATTTTTGTTTGGGTTTTTATGGTTGTATTCATGGTTTCTTGGTCTCATTTGACAGAATGGAAAATATATTACAAAAATAGAGATGATTTTGATTGGTTTAAGACTGAAAATAGCTTGAAATTGAGCGCAAAGTAGCAGAAATGTTCGAATTTTGCAGCACACGGTTCATAATGAGAAAAAAAACTGCGACCATGTTTTTGGATTAAAGCAGTGATTTTGTGGTGTATTTTGTATGTTTTTTATGGTTGTACTGTATTTGTGGTTTCTTAGTCTCATTTGATAAAATGGAAGACATGGTACAGAAATAGAGATGATTTTGATTGGTTTTAGGAATGAAAATAGCTTTAAATTATGCTCAAATAAAAGAAATGTTCAATTTTTGCCGATGTTTTAGAGTAAAAAAAATCACATCATGTGTCCAATACACATCAACTGGTGGGTCTAATGTGTGTTCATGAATGCACTGATATTATTTATACATTTATTGCAATATTGCATAACAGTAAATCTTCTATTTTTTTGGTATGACTAAAAATTCTTTTGTGAATAAAAAATAAAAATGGAATTCACGTGTCAAGCCTGGAAACATTACTGATGAACAGAGGAAATGTTATTTTAGTGCCAGGAATGCCTGCATTGTTTATTCTGGACCCTATTTTGAAAATGCAATATTTTTAAATTTGTGTGAAATTTGCCAAATTGCTAGTTTATGATCACTATTGGGTAGTTGAAATACGTAGTTTATTGGGCACTTTTGTGTGCTCAATCAATAAAATAGAAGCATACTAGCAAAATAGCTAAGAATTTGGTTGACTGGAACAATATAATTGGCCAAAAATAGGAGTCAAAGTGGCAAAATCGCCAATGTGTAAATATCGATGACAGAGCAAAATTAGCAAGAATGTAATTTCGTCAATTTTCCATCAAATTTCATACTTTTTGTTTTATTACGTCCAGAAAAACATTCTGTACCATTTCATAAGAAAGAATAACAATATTTTTTTTTTTCAAAGTTCTTTAGCCTGTGAACACTTTTCAGTTTGGGGGTCTGGACCCTCAAGGGGTTAATCATTGTGAGGCTTACAGGTAATGAGAATAAGAACACAACTGTCTCCCAGCATACATAAGGGGGATTACCAATAGACCCCTGGCTGTCTTCAAGCAGGCACTGGACAGGCACCTAAAGTCGGTACCTGACAGCTAGGCTGTGGTTCGTACGTTGGACTGCGTGCAGCCAGCAGTAACAGCCTGGTTGATCAGGCCCTGATCCACCATGAGGCCTGGTCACAGACCGGGCCGTGGGGGCGTTGACCCCCAGAACTCTCTCCAGGTAAATTCCAGGTAAACAATGAAACCTCGGTTATCAAATGCACTACTTGTCGGACAGATCGGTTTTTGAATGAAGATTTTGAGAAAAGTATGTCCTGGTTTTCGTATGCGCTCTGGTTGTCAATGGACAATAGTCCCAAGGTTGAAGAATTAAAAATAAAATTATGAAATGATACAGTGGCGTTGTAAGGGGGGGCTGGTCACCCTGGGTGACACCATTTAGGGGGTGATACCATAGAGCCTCTAAAGAAGGCGACACTAATGCACAAAACATTCCTGCACCAACATATAAGCTCACCTGTTAAGAGACTATATGCAGAAGCGAATATTCCACCCTTGAACGATCACCATGATGCTCACTTCCTCCACTATTTTATTTGCTCTCATAACCCTCGCAATCCTTCCATATATGTATAGGATAGTAACGGATGTTAGTAGAAGTTCATTGTTTGCTGCCGTTTACTCCATCCCTTTTCTCTTCGTCTACATTTCCTCTTGTCTAATCTGCAGTTGCCCCCTTTGTATGTTCATGAAGCATCTAACTTTTCCCTTTACCCATGGGAGGTATACCTGGAGAGGGTTCCGGGGGTTCAACGCCCCCGCGGCCCGGTCTGTGACCAGGCCTCATGATGGATCAGGGCCTGATCAACCAGGCTGTTACTGTTGGCCGCATGCAAGCCGACGTACAAACCACAGCCGGCTGGTCAGGTACTGACTTTAGGTGCTTGTCCACTGCCTGCTTGAAGACAACCAGGGGTCTATTGGTAATCTCCCTTATGTATGCTGGGATGCAGTTGAACAGTCTTGGGCCCCTGCACTTATTGTTTGTCTCTTATCGTGCTAGTGGCACCCCTGCTTTTCATTGGGGGGGATGTTTCATCAACTGCTGAGTCTTTTGCTTTCATAAGGAGTGATTTTCATGTGCAAGTTTGGTACTAATCCCTCTAGCATTTTCCAAGTGTATACGATCATGTATCTCTCCTACCTGTGTTCTAGGGAGTACAGGTTTAGGGACTTCAAGCGTTCCCAGTAGTTGAGGTGTTTTATCACAGTTATGTGTGCCGTGAAGGTTCTCTGTACATTTTCTAGGTCAGCAATTTCACTTGCCTTGAAAGGTGCTGTTAGTGTGCAGCAATATTCCAACCTAGATAGAACAAGCGACCTGAAGAGTGTCATCATGGGCTTTGCATCCCTAGTTTTGAAGGTTCTCATTATCCATCTTGTCATTTTTCTAGCAGATGTGATTGATAGAATGTTATGGTCTTTGAAGGTGAGATCTTCCGACATGATCACTCCCAGGTCTTTTACATTAGTTTTTCTCTCCCTACACTCCCTGCATGAATGCTACACTCCCTGCATGAATGTTACACTCCCTGCATGAATGCTACACTCCCTGCATGAATGCTACACTCCCTGCATGAATGCTACACTCCCTGCATGAATGCTACACTCCCTGCATGAATGCTACACTCCTGCATGCCTGCTACATCCTGCATGCCTGCTACACTCCCTGCATGCCTGCTACACTCCCTGCATGCCTGCTACACTCCCTGCATGCCTGCTACACTCCCTGCATGAATGCTACACTCCTGCATGAATGCTACGCTCCTGCATGAATGCTACACTCTCTGCATGAATGCTACACTCCCTCCATGAATGCTACACTCCCTGCATGAATGCTATGCTTCCTGCATGAATGCTATACTCCCTGCATGAATGCTACACTCCCTGCATGAATGCTACACTCCCTGCATGAATGCTACACTCCCTTCATGAATGCTACACTCCCTGCATGAATGCTACACTCCCTGCATGCCTGCTACACTCCCTGCATGAATGCTACACTCCCTGCATCCCTGCTACACTCTTTACCACAGGGCTGGCACTAGGAGCTTTCTTGGGGCCCATGGTGGGTTATTTAGCAGTTGCAAGCACTAAAAACACTGGAATAATGACAAAATGTATGGTATGAATGCATGGGTGGCGGTCACTCGCTGGTAAACAATAGCACACTGACGCTGAATGGAGTGCCCGGGCTCGCTCAGGCCACACGTATGCGTCCGGGACGAATCATGAACTCCGAGCGGATTTGTTAACAACGAGCCAAAATTTTTGTGAAAAAACTTAACGAACACCGATTTTAATGAACTCCGACGCTAACTGAACACCGGGGGTTGACTGTATGTACCTCACTATTGTAAATCTATTTAATCATTTGTAATTTGTAATATAGGTTAAGAACTATTATTAGTCTGCCGAAATGCCTAGCATGCCCAGGCATGCTAGTGGCCATTTTTGTAATTATTGTCTTATAATATGTAAGCCACACATTGTAATCTTTGTACATAATTGTTTTATAAATGTAAACTATACATTGTAATCTTTACAGAGAAATAAAAATCTGAATCTGAAATTCTGTGGCACTTTCATAAAAAATTTATTTAGGTATTCTTGTGTAAAGTCTGAGATCATAACAGACAGAGGAAATGTTATTTTGGTGCCAGGAATGCCTGCATTGTTTATTCTGGAGCCTATTTTGAAATTGGAATATTTTGAAATTTGTGTTTAATTGGAAAATTGCCATTTTCTGACCACTATTTTGGGTAGATGAAATTAGTAAATAGGCGGTTTCTTGTACTCAATCGATAGAAGAAATGGATTTCTAGCATAATAGCTATAATTTTAGGAGACTGAAACATTCGAATTTGTCGAAAATAGGGCTCAAAGTGGGCAAAATCGCTGATGCGCAAGTGTCATGGCTGCCACTAACCAAGCATAATTCCGTTAGTTTTCGATCAAATTTCATAATTTTGGTGGCGTTATGATCGGAAAAAGATTCTCTATCATTTCATAAGAAAAAAATAATTTTTTTTTTTCCAAAAAAATTTCGACCCCAGGAACACTTTCCTGAGAAGGCCTGTCGACCCCCAAAGGGTTAAATTCTTGGAAAGTACGGACAAGTTTCAGATCAGGGATCTGGAGAATGAAAGGGTTAAGAGAGTCATTATTGTAAAAGTTTGGAGTATGAGTATGACAAATGTCACAAATGGGGGAATTTGTAAGTACAGTACAACAAGAGTTCTTTTATTGAAAAAGCCACTATTTTGTAGAAAAGATGTTACAGAAGAGATCATAGCATTATGGAACAAGACAACATTCTAGAATACAGTGGACCTCTGGTGTTCGTCCTGCTCCAAATTCGCCCTTTTATGTAAGTGTATTTTTTTAAATGCTTTTGTAAGTGTATTTTTGGGGGTCTAAAAGGACTAGTCTACTTTACATTATTCCTTATGGGAATAAATTCGTTTGGTAATGGCACTTGAACAGCATTCTGGAACGAAAAAATCACGAGAACCGGGGGTCCACTGTAGATAACTTTATAGAATCAGTCATAGCATTATAATACCATTGTATAATATAGGTTCACAGCTTTACAGAACAGGTCACAAAAGCAAATTTCCCTTTGATAATTGTAAAAATTGGGCAAGGTTCACTTTTTATTTCTCTACTTATTTTCAAATGCCTTTCCACAACATGAAAGGATTATAAGGAAACACATCTCTAATAATAATGATAATATTCCAGGTCAAAATGCTCCGTCCCAAAGAATCCATGGATGCTTGGTTCAATATCATGGTCTTGCATCAAAACCATGCCAAGCATGGATTGACAAATTACGTACCCGAGAGTTTCCTCGACCCCTTCCTTGATCTGGTCATATGGGGTCATGAACACGAGTGCCTCATAGAGCCTCGACTTTCCGCTGAAGATTCCTTTCACGTCATCCAGCCAGGTATGACTTTGTGGTTTGCAAGTTAAGTTATGCATAATTATTAGCATCATTAGGTGGTTCTGTCATTTAATATAAATCCTGGAGGTGGAAAGTACAGTGTCTGCTCTCTGATGGATGAGCAAGGAAGTTGCAGTTTTGAGTCATTTGAATTGTGAGGACCGCACATTTGTGCAGTCTTCACATTTTTGCTTCCTATTTTGGGCCCCCCTACCTTGGAGGGTAGTGGCTGGTGTGGGTAAATTTCATTTTTTTTTCAAAACGACATTAGCATTAAATTTGTCTTCCATAGTTTTGTTATTCTTTGACACTTGCATTGACAGTTTTTAATTGATGTGCAGTTAGAATTTGAGCAAGGTAACAATAATTGTGGTTGGGGATCTAAATGCTAAAGTGGGTAAAAATGTTGTGGAGGGAGTAGTAGGTAAATCTGGGGTGCCAGGGGTAAATGTAAATGGGGAACCATTAATTGAGCTATGTGTAGAAAGAGGTTTGGTAATAAGTAATACATATTTTATGAAAAAGAGGATAAATAAATATACAAGGTATGATATAGCACGTAAGGAAAGTAGTTTGTTGGATTATGTATTGGTGGATAAAAGGTTGATGGGTAGGCTTCAGGATGTACATGTTTATAGAGGGGCAACAGATATATCAGATCATTATTTGGTTGTAGCTACAGTTAGAGTAAAAGGTAGATGGGACAAAAGAAAATGGCAACAGCAAGTAGAGAGAGGTAAAAGTGTATAAACTAAGGAGGAGGAAGTTAGGGTGAAATATAAGCAACTATTGGCAGAAAGGTGGGCTAGTGCAAGTATGAGTAGTGGGGGGGAAGAAGAGAGTTGGGATAGTTTTAAAAATGCAGTATTAGAATGTGGGGCAGAAGTTTGTGGCTATAGGAGGGTGGGTGCAGGAGGAAGAGGAATGAGTGGTGGAATGAAGAAGTAAAGGGTGTGATAAAGAGAAAAAGGTAGCTTATGAGAGTTTTTACAAAACAGAAGTGTTAATAGAAGAGCAGAGTATATGGAGAGTAAAAGAAAGGTGAAGAGAGTGGTGAGAGAGTGCAAAAGAAGAGCAGATGAAAGAGTGGGAGAGGCTCTGTCAAGAAATTTTGCTGAAAACAAGAAAAAATTTTGGAGTGAGATAAACAAGGTAAGAAAGCCTAGGGAACGAATGGATTTGTCAGTTAAAAACAGAGTAGGGAGTTAGTAGATGGGGAGCTGGAGGTATTGGGTAGATGGCGGGAATATTTTGAGGAACTTTTAAATGTCGATGAAAAAGGGAGGCGGTAATTTCATGTACTGGCCAGGAGGTACAACATCGTTTAGGAGTGAAGAAGAGCAGGATGTGAGTGTGGGAGAGGTGCGTGAGGCATTACGTAGAATGAAAGGGGTGAAAGCAGCTGGAATTGACGGAATCATGACAGAAATGTTAAAGCAGGGAGGATATAGTGCTGGAGTGGTTGGTATTTTTGTTTAATAAATGTATGAAAGAGGGAAGGTACCTAGGGATTGGCAGAGAGCATGCATAGTTCCTTTATATAAAGGGAAGGGGATAAAGAGAGTGTAAAAATTATAGGGAATAAGTTTACTAAGTATACCAGGTAAAGTGTATGGCAGGGTTATTATTGAAAGAATTAGAGGTAAGACAGAGAGTAGGATTTCAGATGAGCAAGGAGGCTTTAGAGTGGTGTAGGGGATGTGTAGATCAAGTGTTTACAGTGAAGCATATATGTGAACAGTATTTAGATAAAGGTAGAGAAGTTTTTATTGCATTTATGGATTTAGAAAAGGCATATGATAGAGTGGATAGGGGAGCAATGTGGCAAATGTTGCAAGTGTATGGAATAGGTAGTAAGTTACTGAAGGCTGTAAAGAGTTTTTATGAGGATAGTGAGGCTCAGGTTAGGGTGTGTATTAGAGAGGGAGATTACTTCCCGGTAAAAGTAGGTCTTAGACAGGGATGTGTAATGTCACCATGGTTGTTTAATATATTTATAGATGGGGTTGTAAAAGAAGTAAATGCTAGGGTGTTGGGGAGAGGGGTGGGATTAAATTATGGAGAATTAAATGCAAAATGGGAGTTGACACAGTTACTTTTTGCTAATTAAATGCAAAATGGGAGTTGACACAGTTACTTTTTGATGATGATACTGTACTTCTGGGAGATTGTAAAGAAACGTTGCAAAGGTTAGTGGACGAGTTTGGGAGAGTGTGTAAAGGTAGAAAGTTAAAAGTGAACATAGATAAGAGTAAGGTGATGAGGGTATCAAACGATTTAAATAAAGAAAAATTGGATATCACATTGGAGAGAGGGATTATGGAAGAAGTAAATGTTTTCAGATATTTGGGAGTTGATGTGTCAGCGGATGGGTTTATGAAGAATGAGGTTA
This sequence comes from Cherax destructor, assembly GCA_009830355.1. Taxonomy (NCBI): domain Eukaryota; kingdom Metazoa; phylum Arthropoda; class Malacostraca; order Decapoda; family Parastacidae; genus Cherax; species Cherax destructor. The sequence goes on along the minus strand of WNWK01006896.1, from coordinate 44,846 downwards.
ACCATAGAATTGATGAAGGAAAAAGGTGAGTGGTGCGTTGAGGTATCTGTGGGGACAAAAACGTTATCCATGGAGGCAAAGAAGGGAATGTACGAAAGTATAGTGGTACCAACACTCTTATATGGGTGTGAAGCATGGGTTGCAAATGCTGCAGCGAGGAGGAGGCTGGAGGCAGTGGAGATGTCCTGTCTAAGGGCAATGTGTGATGTAAATATTATGCAGAAAATTCGAATGTGGAAATTAGGAGAAGGTGTGAGTTACTAAAAGTATTTGTCAGAGGGCTGAAGAGGGTTGTTGAGGTGGTTTGGTCATTTAGAGAGAATGGATCAAAGTAGAATGACTTGGAGAGCGTATAAATCTGTAGGGAAGGAAGGCGGGTAGGGTCGTCCTAGAAAAGGTTGGAGGGAAGGGGTAAAGGAGGTATTGTGGGCGAGGGGGCTTGGACTTCCAGCAAGCATGTGTGAGCATGTTAGATAGGAGTGAATGGAGACGAATGGTTTTTGGGACATGACGATCTGTTGGAGTGTGAGCAGGGTAACATTTTGTGAAGGGATTCAGGGAAACCAGTTAATTGATTTAATTGGACTTGAGTCCTGGAAATGGGAAGTACAATGCCTGCACTTTAAAGGGAGGGGTCTGAGATAGTGACAGCTGGGAGGGACAATTCTCAGCTGTCGTATCTGAGCTCCTCTGCAAAGACAGTGATTATGTATGAGTGTGGTGAAAGTGTTGAATGATGAAAGTATTTTCTTTTTGGGGATTTTCTTTCTTTTTGGGTCACCCTGCCTCGGTGGGAGACGGCCGACTTGTTGAAAAAAAAAAAACAATAATGAAGGGATTCAAGGAAACCAATTATCCAGACTTGAGTCCCTGAAGCGGGAAAGGCAGTGTCTGCATTCTGAATGATGGGTGAGGGTGTTGCAGTCCATGGGTAAATTGATTCTGATGTCAGCACACTTCTGGCAGGATAGTGATTGAATGAATGATGTTGAATTTTTTCATTTTTTGGGTCACCTATCCCTGCTGGGAGACAACCACGAAGGTAAAAAAGAAAAACTGATACATATGTGCAGTGTTATATTTCAGGAAGCTCAGTGGTTACATCTCTGTGTGCTGGTGAAGCTGTGACCAAGAATGTAGCACTGTTGGAGGTGAACCATCAGCAGCAGTTTAAGGTTACAGCTCTGCCTCTACAAACTGTTAGACCTTTTGTATTTGATGTAAGTGAATATTTGTTTTCTTTTAAAATTATAAAGGTTTAAAATCTTATATCATGGTTTAAGGGAGAGTTCAGTTTTTTAGACCAAGAATTTTGAAATCTAGCCAAATTTAGAAAATACCTTTCCAAACATTTTTATTTTTGTGATGTACATTGTATGTGAGCATTCAGTATGGTTAGTTAATATAAATGTTAAATATTCATGTGTTCCATAATGTGGGACAGACCCAGGCTACCTTTGAGAAAATAAGCTTATAGTTGCTTGGAGTTATGTACAATGAAGCCGATACCATAAAACATATGATGTATTTACTTTGGTGACTCTTATAGCACACACCATCTTGGATCAAACAAAACCCAGTGTAAACACTGCACCACTCAGCCTGTGTGCACCTCATTACTTGCCCTCAATCCCCTATTTCATTTTTTTTTATCACACCAGCTGTCTCCCACCAAGGCAGGTGACCCAAAAAAGAAGCAAAAGTTTTTTTTCTTTTTACATTTAGTAATTTATACAAGATAAGGGGGTTACTAACCCCTTGCTCCTGACATTTTAATCGCCTCTTTGACACTCATGGAGGATCCCCTGTATAAGCTGTAATTTTTCTTGTTGTGTACTAGATAAGGCTCACTCTTGGCTGAGCATTACTGTACACATGTTGCTACACATAAGTGCTGTACAGTAATTATACACTGTTAATGTTTGTGTTTATTTTGCTCATTCTTGATACAGGATGTGTGTCTGGCTGACCATGCCATGGATTTGAGGCCTATAAATGATGAAATTAATCCTGTGGAAGATCTCATAGAGAATCATGTCCACAAGATGATAATTAAAGCCAAGCAACTTCTTACAGGTAAGAACTTGCCTTTATGCCTTTTACATATTAAATTGCTTTTCCTTGGATGCGCTCTCAATAATTTTCGTATAGAAGTAAAGTGACATAATTGAGAGAGTACCTTTTTGTTTTTTGAAGTTTACTTTATTTTTTTGTGCTTTAGACTCATTAACACAAATCCATTTTTTTTCAGTGGGTCTCAGGGACCCATTTGGTATATGTCCTAATTGCTCTCACAGCAAATACAGCCTCTCTTCATTTAGCGACGTACTCGTTTACCGACGCCTTGGATTTACGACGGGCTCTCTGACCAGTATTCATACCTAAATAATGTACATGTATATTAGAGCTGATTTTCTCTATTCTGTTTATTTCAATATAAATTACACTACTGTATAAACATTTAAAAATATACCAGAAATGTTATAAATTGTGCAAAGGTGAAATTAAAACAAGATCAAAGATGGTTGATACAAACTCACTACCATTATAGTATGCTCCTCACTTAGTGACAAATTCATTTAACGACGTGGTCTTAGGAACGGAACTCCGTTGTTAACCCTTTCAGGGTTTCGGCCGTACTAGTACGGCTTACGCACCAGGGTTTTCGACGTACTAGTACGCCTAAATTCTAGCGCCCTCAAATCAAGTGGAAACAGGCTGGTAGGCCTAGATGTGAAAGAATGGGTCTGTGCGGTCAGTGTGCGCAGGATAAAAAAACCTGCACCAACCAGTGCGTAATGAGGAAAAAATACTCCGACCGTGTTTTTGGTTTAAAACAGCGACTTTGCAGTCTATTTTCGTATGGTATTTATGGTTGTATTCTCGTTTTCTTTGTCTCATTTGATAGAATGGAAGATATATTACAGAAATAGAGATAATTTTGATTGGTTTCACGATGACAAGTACACCTTGAAACTGAGCGCAAAGTAGTGAAAATATTCGATTTTTTTCGATGTTCAAGAGTAAACAAATCACGCCATGCATCCAATACACATCAACTGGTGAGTCTAATATTCTTGCACAAGTGTGCTGATATTATTTATACCATTTTTACAATGATGCAATAGTATACATAACAGAAAATCTTCTATTTTTTGTGAGAATAAAAATTCAAAATTGAAAGCAAAAGTAATGTAAGAGGAGCCTGGAGACGTGACTAATGAACAGATAAAATGTTATTTTAGTGCCAGGAATTTCTGTCTCATTTATTCTGGACCCTATTTTGAAATTGGCACCATTTGAAATTTGTGTGAAATTGGACAAATTGCCATTTTCGAACCACTTTATTGGGTAGTTCAAATCGGTAAATTGGCAGTTTCTTGTACTCAATTGATAGAACAAATGGAATTCTAGCGAAATAGCTAAAAATTTGGTAGACTGGAACATTGGAATTGGCCGAAAATAGGGCTCAAAATGGGCAAAATCGCCGATGTGTAAACACCGTCGATACTGCTAACTTTGCGAGAGCAAAATTTCGTTAGTTTTTCATCAAATTTCATACTTTTGGTGGCATTATGATCAGAAAATGGTTCTCTATCATTTCATAAGAAAAAATAATTTTTTATTTCGAAAAATTTGCAACCCTGAGAACGAGTTTGGGAGAGGGCCTCGCGACCCTGAAAAGGTTAAGTGAGGAGAGGCTGTACTCGCATTTCTCTGTGGCAGTAGAGTCTGTTTAACACTTTTGGTCTCACTGAAGGCTTCCTTTGCCTCTGTATGTTATTTAGATAGTCCTGTATGTTTAGATATTCCTGTTTGTTGTTTAGATATTTCTGTATGTTGTTTAGATATTCCTGTATGGGTTTTAGATATTCCTATATGTTGTTTAGATATTCCTGTATGTTGTTTAGATATTCCTGTATGTTGTTTAGATATTCCTGTATGTTGTTTAGATATTCCTGTATGTTGTTTAGATATTCCTGTATGTTGTTTAGATATTCCTGTATGTTGTTTAGATATTCCTGTATGTTGTTTAGATATTCCTGTATGTTGTTTAGATATTCCTGTATGTTGTTTAGATATTCCTGTATGTTGTTTAGATATTCCTGTATGTTGTTTAGATATTCCTGTATGTTGTTTAGATATTCCTGTATGTTTAGATATTCCTTTGCCTCAGTGTTGTTTAGATACATATTATTGTTTTGCTTCAACTTCCATTTATATACTTTACACTGTAGTATCAGTGCAAATTCTTCAGTTAGCACTTAGTTTTCTTGATCCCCTGGGGACCCTGCACCTATCTCCACTACCAGTGGGATTCCTAGTGTGAAATTATATTGCAGTAATTCTTAACAGTAGTTTGTTAGATTATGTATTGGTGGATAAAAGGTTGATGGGTAGGCTTCAAGATGTACATATTCATAGAGGGGCAACGGATATATCGGATCATTATTTAGTATTTAGTTGTAGCTACAGTTAGAGTAAGAGGTAGATGGGACAAAAGGAAAATGGCAACAGCAAGTAAGAGAGAGGTGAAAGTGCATAAACTAAGGGAGGGGGAAGTTAGGGTGAGATATAAGCAACTATTATCAGAAAGGTGGACTAATGCAAGTACAGTGGTACCCGACTTACGATGTTATCATCTTACGTTATTTTCGATAACCGATATTTATAACGTAAGAATTTGATTGTGACTTACGATGTTTGCTTCGTCTACCGACATTCGTACCGGACGTGTCAGCTTGGCGCCCAGCTGAGCGCGCACTCCAGGAGCGTCAGTGCTATTGTTTACAAGCGGGCGACCACCCACCCACACCCACGCATTCATACCAGTATATTGTCATTATTCCACTGTTTTAGTGCTTGCAACTGCTAAATAAGCTACCATGGGTCAAGGAAAGATCCTAGTGCTAAGCCTGTGGTAAAGAATGTGCAGGAGTGAAGCATTTATGCAGGGAGTGTAGCATTTATGCAGGGAGTGTAGCAGGCATGCAGGGAGTGTAGCAGGCATGCAGGGAGTGTAGCAGGGATGCAGGAGTGTAGCAAAGATGCAGAGAGTGTGAGCAGGGATGCAGGAGTGTAGCAGGATGCAGGGAGTGTAGCAGGGATGCAGGGAGTGTAGCAGGATGCAGGGAGTGTAGCAAGGATGCAGGGAGTGTAGCAAGGATGCAGGAGTGTAGCAGGGATGCAGGGAGTGTAGCATTCATGCAGGGAGTGTAAAGGATGCAGGGAGTGTAGCAAGAATGCAGGGAGTGTAGTAGGCATGCAGGGAGTGAGCATTCATGCAGGGAGTGTAGCAAAGATGCAGGGAGTGTAGCAGGATGCAGGGAGTGTGCAAGGATGCAGGGAGTGTAGCAAGGATGCAGGGAGTGTAGTAGGCATGCAGGAGTGTAGCATTCATGCAGGGAGTGAAGCAAAGATGCAGGGAGTGTAGAGGATGCAGGGAGTGTAGCAAGGATGCAGGGAGTGTAGCAAGGATGCAGGGAGTGTAGCAAGGATGCAGGGAGTGTAGTAGGCATGCAGGAGGTAGCATTCATGCAGGAGTGAACAAAGATGCAGGGAGTGTAGCAAGGATGCAGGGAGTGTAGCAAGGATGCAGGGAGTGTAGCAAGGATGCAGGGAGTGTATTAGGCATGCAGGGAGTGTAGCATTCATGCAGGAGTGTAGCATTCATGCAGGGAGTGTAGCATTCATGCAGGGAGTGAGCATTCATGCAGGGAGTGTAGCATTCATGCAGGGAGTGTAGCATTCAAAGAAAAAGGCCAGTAACCCCAGAAAAGGACTTGGTACCTGCAGTGTTAATGGAAGGGATTCCCCTTCCAAACACTAGCATACTACTCCACCTTCTCCCTCCTCCCGTCCTCCACACATCAACAACTCTTCAATAAATGTAAGTGACATGTTATTGTTCAATATTTGCATGTGTATTTAGGTATTCTTTATTAAATTTTTGTATTATTTAATGTAAAAAAGTTCTAAAAATATTTTATTTAACTACTTTTGGAAGTCTTGACGGATTAAATTTATTTCCATTATTTCTTATGGGGAAAATTGATTCGTTTAACGATTGTTTCGCCTTAAAATATGCCCTCTCTGACGGATTAATATCGTAAGTCGGGGTACCACTGTATGAGTAGTAGGGGGGTTTGAAGAGGTTGGGATAGTTTTAAAAATGCAGTATTAGAATGTGGGGCAGAAGTTTGTGGCTACAGGAGGGTGGGTGCAGGAGGAAAGAGGAGTGACTGGTGGAATGCTGAAGTAAAGGGTGTGATAAAAGAGAAAAAGGTAGCTTATGAGAGGTTTTTACAAAAGAGAAGTGTTATAAGAAGAGCAGAGTATATGAAGAGTAAAAGAAAGGTGAAGAGAGTGGTGAGAGAGTGCAAAAGGAGAGCAGATGAAAGAGTGGGAGAGGCACTGTCAAGAAATTTTGCAGAAAATTAAGAAAATTTTTTGGAGTGAGATAAACAAGTTAAGAAAGCCTAGGGAATGAATGGATTTGTCAAGTAAAAACAAAGTAGGGGAGTTAGTAGATGGGGAGCTGGAGGTATTGGGTAGATGGTGGGAATATTTTGAGGAACTTTTAAATGTCGATGAAGAAAGGGAGGTGGAAATTTCATGCACTGGCCAGGGAGGTATAACATCTTTTAGGAGTGAAGAAGAGCAGAATGCGAGTGTGGGGGAGGTGTGCGAGACATTACGTAAAATGAAAGGGGGTAAAGCAGCTGGAACTGACGGGATCATGACAGAAATGTTGAAAGCAGGGAAGATATAGTGTTGGAGTGGTTGGTATTTTTGTTTAATAAATGTACGAAAGAGGGGAAGGTACTTAGGGATTGGCAGAGAGCACGTATAGTTCCTTTATATAAAGGGAAGGGGGACAAGAGAGTGGATAGGAGAGCAATGTGGCAAATGTTGCAAGTGTATGGAATAGGTAGTAAGTTACTGAAGGCTGTAAAGAGTTTTTATGAGGATAGTGAGGCTCAGGTGTAGGAGACAGGGAGATTACTTCCCGGTAAAAGTAGGTCTTAGACAGGGATATGTAATGTCACCATTGTTGTTTAATATACAGTGGACCCTCGCTATTCGAACACTCCAAAACTCACCCTTTTATGTAAGTTTATTATTGTAAGTGCTTTTATAAGTGTATTTTTGGGGGTCTAAAATGGACTAATCTAATTTACATCATTCCTTATGGTAATAAATTCTGGAATGAGGTGAGTTTTGAGTGTTCAAATAGCGGGTCCACTGTACAGTGGACCCCCGAGTTTCGTAAGGTTCTTACTTTGTAAACATCGTGTTTCGTAAGCTTTTTACGATTTCGAGAATCGTAAAACCGCTCGTGTTCGTAAACGTATTAGACCTGTCCGCCTGCTCCGCGCCCGGGGACGCTGGACGCCGCCAGTGAAGCATTGTTTACCATTGAGAGAACATTACCTAGCGCGCTCTTTCAAACATTCACACTACATTTGGTGTTTTTTTTGGTGCTTTAGTGATTGTCACTGTGAAATAAGTCACCATGGGTCCAAGAAGCTTCCTAGTGGCACCTGTGGTAGCATTCATGGAGGAGTGTAGCATTCATGCAGGGAGTGTAGCATTCATGCAGGAGTGTAGCAGGCATGCAGGAGTTTAGCAGGCATGCAGGAGTGTAGCATTCATGCAGGGAGTTTAGCATTCATGCAGGGAGTTTAGCATTCATGCAGGGAGTGTAGCAGCCATGCAGGGAGTTTAGCAGGTATGCAGGGAGTGTAGCATTCATGCAGGGAGTTTAGCATTCATGCAGGGAGTGTAGCATTCATGCAGGGAGTGTAGCAGGCATGCAGGGAGTTTAGCATTCATGCAGGGAGTGTAGCATTCATGCAGGGAGTGTAGCAGGCATGCAGGGAGTTTAGCAGGCATGCAGGGAGTTTAGCAGGCATGCGGGGAGTGTAGCATTCATGCAGGGAGTGTAGCATTCATGCAGGAGTGTAGCATTCATGCAGGGGTTTAGCAGCATGCAGGGAGTTTAGCAGGCATGCAGGAGTTTAGCATTGTTGCAGGGTTTAGCATGATTCAGGGAGTTTAGCAGGCATGCAGGGAGTGTAGCATTCATGCAGGATTGCAGGATGAGTTTAGCATTGATTCAGGGAGTGAGCTTCATGCAGGGTGAGCATTCATGCAGGCAGTTTAGCATTCATGCAGGGAGTGTAGCATTCATGCAGGGAGTGTAGCAGGCATGCAGGGAGTTTAGCAGGCATGCAGGGAGTTTAGCAGGCATGCAGGGAGTGTAGCATTCATGCAGGGAGTGTAGCATTCATGCAGGGAGTGTAGCATTCATGCAGGGTGTTTAGCAGGCATGCATGGAGTTTAGCAGGCATGCAGGGAGTGTAGCATTCTGCAGGGAGTGTAGCATGCAGGAGTTAGCAGGCATGCAGGGAGTTTAGCAGGCATGCAGGGAGTGTAGCATTCATGCAGGGAGTGTAGCATTCATGCAGGCAGTTTAGCATTCATGCAGGGAGTGTAGCATTCATGCAGGGAGTGTAGCATTCATGCAGGGAGTTTAGCATTCATGCAGGGAGTTTAGCATTCATGCAGGGAGTTTAGCAGGCATGCAGGGAGTTTAGCATTGTTGCAGGGAGTTTAGCATTGATGCAGGGAGTTTAGCAGGCATGCAGGGAGTGTAGCTTTCATGCAGGGAGTGTAGCATTCATGCAGGGAGTTTAGCATTCATGCAGGGAGTTTAGCATTCATGCAGGGAGTTTAGCAGGCATGCAGGGAGTTTAGCAGGCATGCAGGGAGTGTAGCAGGCATGCAGGGAGTGTCAGACATGCAGGAGTTTAGCATTGATGCAGGAGTTTAGCATTGATGCAGGGAGTTGCAGGCATGCAGGAGTGTAGCATTCATGCAGGGAGTGTAGCATTCATGCAGGAGTGTAGCATTCATGCAGGGTGTTTAGCAGGCATGCAGGAGTTTAGCAGGCATGCAGGGAGTTTAGCATTGTTGCAGGAGTTTAGCATTGATTCAGGGAGTTTAGCAGGCATGCAGGAGTGTAGCATTCATGCAGGGAGTGTAGCGGCATGCAGGGAGTTTAGCAGGCATGCAGGGAGTTTAGCAGGCATGCAGGGAGTGTAGCATTCATGCAGGAGTGTAGCATTCATGCAGGCAGTTTAGCATTCATGCAGGGAGTGTAGCATTCATGCAGGGAGTGTAGCATTCATGCAGGGAGTTTAGCATTCATGCAGGGAGTTTAGCATTCATGCAGGGAGTTTAGCAGGCATGCAGGGAGTTTAGCATTGATGCAGGGAGTTTAGCATTGATGCAGGGAGTTTAGCAGGCATGCAGGGAGTGTAGCTTTCATGCAGGGAGTGTAGCATTAATGCAGGGAGTTTAGCATTCATGCAGGGAGTTTAGCATTCATGCAGGGAGTTTAGCAGGCATGCAGTGAGTTTAGCAGGCATGCAGGGAGTGTAGCAGGCATGCAGGGAGTGTAGCAGACATGCAGGGAGTTTAGCATTGATGCAGGGAGTTTAGCATTGATGCAGGGAGTTTAGCAGGCATGCAGGGAGTGTAGCTTTCATGCAGGGAGTGTAGCAGACATGCAGGGAGTGTAGCAGGCATGCAGGGAGTGTAGCAGGCATGCAAGGAGTGTAGCAGGCATGCAAGGAGTGTAGCAGGCATGCAGGGAGTGGGGATTTCCCTTCGTAGATGCTGAAGAATTCCTCCCCCAACAAGTGTTTAATTGTGATGAAACAGGCCTGTTTTGGAAGAAAATGCCCAAGAGGACTTTCATTACTCATTACTCTATCTTCCAGATGCCTGCAACTGTTCAATAAAGGTAAGTAAATGATATATATATATATTGTTTTAATTTTTTATATGTGAATATTTTTGTGGAACGGATTAATTGTATTTACATTATTTCTTATGGGAAATAATGGTTCGAATTTCGAAAACTTTGTGTTAAGTACTAGCTCCTGGAACAGATTAATTACGATACTCGGGGGTCCACTGTATTTATAGATGGGGTTGTAAAAGAGGTAAATACTAGGGTGTTGGGGAGAGGGGTGGGATTAAATTATGGGGAATCAAGTTCAAAATGGGAGTTGACACAGTTACTTTTTGCTGATGATACTGTGCTTATGGGAGATTCTAATGAAAAGTTGCAAAGGTTAGGTGGACGAGTTTGGGAGGGTGTGTAAAGGTAGAAAGTTGAAAATGAACATAGATAAGAGTAAGGTTGATGAGGGTATCAAACGATTTGGATAAAGAAAAATTGGATATCACATTGGAGAGAGGGAGTATGGAAGAAGTGAATGTTTTCAGATATTTGGGAGTTGACTTGTCAGCGGATGGGTTTATGAAGGATGAGGTTAACCATAGAATTGATGAAGGAAAAAAGTGAGTGGTGCGTTGAGGTATCTGTGGAGACAAAAAATATTATCCATAGAGGCAAAGAAGGGAATGTATGAAAGTATAGTGGTACCAACACTCTTATATGGGTGTGAAGCTAGGGTTGTAAATGCTACAGCGAGGAGGCGGCTGGAGGCAGTGGAGATGTCCTGTCTAAGGACAATGTGTGGTGTAAATATTATGCAGAGAATTCGGAGTGTGGAAATTAGGAGGTGTGGAGTTACTAAAAGTATTGGTCAGAGGGCTGAAGAGGGGTTGTTGAAGTAGTTTGGTCATTTAGAGAGAATGGATCAAAGTAGAATGACTTGGAGAGCGTATAAATCTATAGGGGAAGGAAGGCGGGGTAGGAGTCATCCTCGAAAAGGTTGGAGGGAGGGGGGTAAAGGAAGTTTTGTGGACGAGCGGCTTGGACTTCCAGCAAGCGTCCGTGAGCATGTTAAATAGGAGTGAATGGAGACGAATGGTTTTTGGGACCTGACGAGCTGTTGGAGTGTGAGGAGGGTAATATTTAGTGAAGGAATTCAGGGAAACCGGTTAGCCGGACTTGAGTCCTGGAAATGGGAAGTACAATGCCTGCACTTTAAAGGAGGGGTTTGCGATATTGGCAGTTTGGAGGGACTTCTAAACTGTCGTATCTGAGCGCCTCTGCAAAGACAGTGATTATGTATGAGTGAGGTGAAAGTGTTGAATGATGATGAAAGTATTTTCTTTTTGGGTCACCTTGCCTCGGTGGGAGACGGCAGATTTGTTGAGAAAAAAAAAAATTCTTAAGACTGTTTACAAGTGAAGCAGCAGATTACACAGTGATACAGTACAGTGGACCCCCGAGTTTCGTAAAAACTTCACTCCTGAAGTCTGCTCAAGCGCCATTACCGAACGAATTTACTCCCCTAAGGAAAAATGTCACGTAGGTTAGTCTATTTCAGACCCCCAAAAATACACCTCCACGAGCACTTACAATATTATACTTACATAATTGTACGATTTCCGGAGTTTACGAAACTCGGGGGTCCACTGTACATATATCATGTTAGAAATTAAGTGTAATTTCAGAAGTTATTGGATCCAATGTCCTTTGTTCAAGATATATAACGTATTTTGTGGCTTATTAGACACATTTTTTCCATAAAATGTTTCCAAAAACCACCCTGCTATAAGTTTGGATTGTGGTGTGGGCTGTAGCTCTCCCAGTTATGTCCGATGCCAAGCCATCGAAACTAAAACATGTCCAGCGTTTCAAAATTACAGTAAATTAATAACGTTTTGAGACAAGCTATTTATGAAATATGGATACTGTACTGGTATTGACAGAAAACGATATTCCTCCTTAACCCTTTCGGGGTCGGTGCCGTACTAGTACGTTTTACGCGCATAGGTCGGTGCCATACTAGTACGCGTAAATTCTAGCGGCCTCAAATTAAGCAGGAAATGGCTGGTAGGACTACATATGAAAGAATGGGTCTGTGTGGTCAGTGTGCGCAGTATAAAAAAAATTCCTGCAGCACACACTGCATAATGAGAAAAAAAAACTTTAACCGTTTTTTTCATTTAAAACAGCGACTTTGCAGTCTATTTTCGTATGGTATTTATTGATGTATTTTCGTTTTCGTGGTCTCTTATGATAGAATGGAAGATATATTACAGAAATTGAGATGATTTTGATTGGTTTGACGCTGACAAGTACCTTGAAATTGAGTTCAAAGTAACGAAAATGTTTGATTTTTGCCTATGTTCAAGAGTAAACAAATCACACCATGCGTCCAATACACATCAACTGGCGAGTCTAATATTCTTGCACAAGTGTGCTGATATTATTTATACCATTTTTACAATGATGCAGTTGTATACATAACAGTAAATCTATTTTTTTGGTGAGAATAAAAATTCAAAATGGAAAGCAAAAGTAATGTAAGAGGGCCCTGGAGACGTGACTAATGAACAGAGAAGATGTTATTTTAGTGCCAGGAATGTCTGCCTTGTTTATTCTGGACCCCATTTTGAAATTGACATCATTTGAAATTTGTGTGAAATTGTTCAAATAGGCTATTTTCTGACCAATCTTTTGGGTAGTTGAAATTGGGAAATTGGCGGTTTCTTGTACTCATTCGATAGGAGAAATGGAGTTCTAGCGAAATAGCTATGATTTTAATAGACTGGAACATTGGAACTGGCCAAAAATAGGGCTCAAAGTCGGCGAAATTGCAGATGCGTAAATGTCATCGAGACCAATAACTTCGTGAAAGCATAATTCCGTAAGTTTTCAATCAAATTTCTTAATTTTGGTGTCATTATGATCGGAAAAAGATTCTCTATCATTTCACAAGAAAAAATAATAAAAAATTTCCAAAAATTTTCGACCCTGAGAACGAGTTTGGGAGAGGGCCTGTCGACCCCCAAAGGGTTAAGTAACACCTTCCTTTCTTATTTCTTTAACTACCGAAGTCACAAAGCAGTGTCATTTATGGTAGGCACTTTAAAATAATGCCACCGTATACTACCCTATCGTTAGCACATGCTGGGTATTTTCACTTTATTACTAGGTACTGGTAATCATATTTACCATATGTTATGGTACAGTACTTATACAGTGGACCCCCGGTTTATGTTATTAATTCGTTCCAGAATGTTGTTCATGTACCGTTACCAAACGAATTTGTTCCCATAAGGAATAATGTAAATTAGATTAGTCCTTTTAGACCCCCAAAAATACACTTGCAAAAGCACTTACAAAAATACACTTACATAATTGTTCGAGTTTGGAGCCTAACGTAAACTGGGGGTCCACTGTAGTGTCAAATATTGCCAAGCAAATACGGTGGCCCAACAACAGCTGAATCAGCCATTTTCATTTATACCAATAGTCACTGACAAAGACACATCAGTATTCACTCTGGGACCCTCACTATATAGAGTTGTGCACACAGCAGCAACTCAGCCACCAGCGACTGTTTCACCAGTTCAAATTGAGAGATCATCGGGTGTTCAGGTGAGCACTAGGCCTATCGTATGTTTTGACCTACCCATAAATCAGACATAGCCTTATTTCTGCATGTAAAATTACCATAGGTTTCAATGGAGTAAATATTACTTGGTATTAGGCACTCTTAACTTTTTTTTATTACCTTCTAAATTGGGATGCGTCTAATGCATCGGAGCATCTTATAAGCCGTGAAATAGGGTAATACATGGTACTGACTTGATTCAAACTCACCTTTATGTAAGTTTTTTTTAAATGCTTTTGTAAGTAATTTTGGGGGTCTAAAGGACTAGTCTATTCAACATTCTAAGAGATAAATTCGTTGATGACACTTAAGCATTCTGAATGAAATATCGTAAGTCAGGTACATATATACGTATAGTATACAGTGGACCAGCAGATTTCGTACTGCTCCCAACTCGAACAATTATTTAAGTGTATTTTTGTAAGTGCTTTTGTAAGTGTATTTTTGGGGGTCTGAAACTGATTAATCTAATTTACATTCGTCCTTATGGGAACAAATTCGTTCAGTAACGGCACTTGAACAGCCTTCTGGAAAGAATTATTGATGAAATCCGGGGGTCCACTGTATATATTTTTTTTTTAACATGTCGGCCATTTCCCACTGAGGTAGGGTGACCCAAAAAGAAAGAAAAACTCAAAAAGAAAGAAAAAACTTTCATCATTCAACACTTTCACCATCATTCATACATAATCACTGTTTTTGCAGAAGCGCTCAGATGCGACAGTTTATAAGTCCCTCCAAACTGCCAATATCCCAAACTCCTCCTTTAAAGTGCAGGCATTGTACAGTGGTACCCCGAGTTTCGTACAGCTCCGAACTCAAACAATTATGTAAGTGTATTATTGTAAGTGTATTTTTGGGGGTCTGAAATGGACTAATTTAATTTACATTATTCCTTATGGGAACAAATTTGTTTGGTAACGGCACTCGAACAGCCTTCTGGAACGAAATATGTATGTACGAAACTCGGGGTACCACTGTACTTCCCATTTCCAGGACTCAAGTTTGGCTAACCGGTTTTCCTGAATCCTTTCACAAAATATTACCCTGCTCGCACTCCAACAGCTCATCAGGTCCCAAAAAACTTTCGTCTCCATTCACTCCTACCTAACACGCTCATGCATGCTTGCTGGAAGTCCAAGCCCCTCGCCCACAAAACCTCCTTTACCCCCTCCCTCCAACCTTTTCGAGGACGACCCCTACCCCGCCTTCCTTCCCCTACAGATTTATACACTCTCCAAGTCATTCTACTTGTTCCAGTCTCTCTTAATGACCAAACCACCTCAATAACCCTTTTTCTGCCCTCTTGACTATAAAACTTTTAGTAACTCCACACCACCTAATTTCCTCACTCCAAATTCTCTGCATAATATTTACACCACACACTGCCTTTAGATATGACATCTCCACTGCCTCCAGCTGCCTCATTATTGCAACATTTACAACCCAAGCTTCACACCCATATAAGAGTGTTGGTACCACTATACTTTTGTACATTCTCTTCTTTGCCTCCATTGATAACGTGTTTTGTCTCTACAGATACCTCAACGCACCACTCACTTTTTTTCTTTCTTTCTTTCAACACGTCAGCTGTTTCCCACCGAGGCAGGGTGGCCCAATAGGAAAAACGAAAGTTTCTCCTTTTACATTTAGTAATATATACAGGAGAAGGGGTTACTAGCCCCTTGCTCCTGGCATTTTAGTCGCCTCTTACGACACGCATGGCTTACGGAGGAAGAATTCTATTCCACTTCCCCATGGAGAACTCACTTTTTTACCTTCATCAATTTTATGGTTAACCTCATCCTTCATAAACCCATCCACTGACAAGTCAACTCCCAAATATCTGAAAACATTCACTTCTTCCATACTCCCTCTCTCAAAGTGATATCCAATTTCTTTATCTAAATCATTTGATATCCTCTTCACCTTACTCTTATCTATGTTCACTTTCAACTTTCTACCTTTACACACCCTCCCAAACTCGTCCACTAACCTTTGCAACTATCATGGCAATATAAATGAACAGTGGAACCTCGGCTTACGAATGCCCCACCATGCGAGTTTTTCAGGATACGAACAGTCGCTCGGTCGATTTTTTGCTTCTGGATACAAACAAAATTTCAGGATGCGAATTTTCCCCTCAAGGGAGGTTAAGCTCTTGATTTAGGGAATTGTATATGTGCCCCAGTTCCCTAAATTAATAATAATAATAGTAGTAGTAATAATAATTATATTATAATACGTGTACATAATATGTAATAATAATAATATTACGGCCGACTTGTTGAAAAAAAAAAAAAATAATAATATTATATGTAATAATAATATAATATGACTCTGCTTGTTGACTTGCCCAGTGCGGTCACAGCAGCTCTGACTTTCAACATTCAGTCTCCCTACGATCCCCGTTGGGGAGGGGAATCTATACCTTCGTCTTCTTCCTTGATTGGGCATCAAGATGAGTTATGCAAATCTTGTCAAGATCAAACCCAACAGTGGTACTGTGAATGATTCATCGAAACTTGCTCTTGCAGCTGCCATTAGGGGTGGGCTGCAGGTGAAGTTCAACACTATATTGACACTGAAGGAAGCCTTTATTGTCATGTGCAACGATGATGAAGAAGCGGAGAAGCTACTCACTACAACAGCCACCACCACTCTCACTGCTCGAGGATTTACTATCATGTCATCTCCAGCTCTCAGGGCAAGGAGGACAGTCTTCTTTAAGAAACTTGATAAGCTTCTCAAACTCAACCTGTCGAAGAACTAAAGACATCCATTGAGGATCAAAACTCATGGGCCACAGTGGAGAGCATCATGAAAATACCTACAGCTTCATCCATGCTTAAAATCACATTCACCGATGTGAATATGGCTGCCACTGCTTTGGCTGATGGTCTTGCTGTTTTATTATTACTTCATCAGCCCCACCTACATCGAAGCTGAGAGATACCACTACATTCCTCACTGCTGGACTTGTTATTCATATGTGCACAACACCAGAGACTGTCCTGTTAAGGAAAAGAAGTTTTGCACAACATGTGGTAGTGAAGGCCATGATTTTAGGTCTTGCACCGCTTCTGCTCCACCGACACCAACTTGCCTGTACTGCAAAAGCAACGATCATCACACTCTAGCTGCTAAATGTCCCACTCAAAAAGACATTTTGAAGAAAACTCAAGAAGCAGCACAGAAAAAGTCCTCTTTCAGATCACCCACCTATGCTGCTCTTGCGAAATTGCAGGCTGACACAGTGAAAATTCTCCAGGTTTCTACTCAATCCTCCACTTCCAACATCGCACCTGACTGTGACCCAACTACAATCTACTTTTGCATGGTCTATGCACACATGCATAACATTGCTGTTCTTGGGATTTTCAACACATCCATTAATGAACTCTTCAAGTTAACCCTTAAACTGTCCACACGTAGATATACGTTCACTCGCGTACTGCTCCAAATATTTTGAAAAAAAAAAATCTTTTTTTTTTTAAATGAAGAGCGCATTTTTATAAACAGGATAGGCTAAAAAAAAAATTAGGGCCAGTACTTACCGAGATATAAGCCCGTGAAGTTGGTGCTAAATGATGAGGTATCGGCAACATGGAGCACTGCCGCTTGCAGAAACAACAAACATTTATCGCTTTTTTCCAATTCTTTTCCATTTTCTGTTGTTTTCATGCTATGATAATAAAGTTTTGATGCAGATCTTTTGATTTCATTGCCAATTCTTGTTTAGACACAAATGTTTGGTACTGAATTAGTAATCATACTGTCACAAACACACATGTTCACACTGATTGATGAATTTGTACACCTGGTTCAATCACATACTATTGTTTACATATACAGTGGTCCCTCGGTTTTCGCCGAAAATTCGTTCCAGAATGTTGCTCAAGTGCCATTACCGAACGAATTTACTTCCTTAAGAAATAATGTCACGTAGGTTAGTCTATTTCAGACCCCCCAAAAATACACTTGCAACAGCACTTATGAAAATACATTTACATAAATGTTCGAGTTTGGAGATGCACGAAAACCGAGGGACCACACTGTACAGTGGACCCCCGGTTAACGAACACCCCGGAAATCGTACAATTATGTAAGTATAATATTGTAAGTGCTTGTGGAAGTGTATTTTTGGGGGTCTGAAATAGACTAACCTACGTGACATTATTTCTTAAGGAAGTAAATTCGTTCGGTAATGGCACTTGAACAGGCTTCTGGGATGAAGTTTTTTCGTTAACCGGGGGTCCACTGTATATACAAGGTATTTACAGGTCCCATTTATGTTTATAGAAGTCCACCACTGTATGATACTCTAAGAAGCATGGATTCATACAGAGTGCCACCCCACATTGCTGATACATGTATCATGTGTCTTTTCGCACTTGGGGTCGCTGTTTACTGTAAGCACACACAACAAACTTTTTCTGAGAGTATTTCTTCTTTGGAGTAGATGGTAATGGTATCAGGCAGTGATAGTTAGGGATTATTCGGTTGGGCACTTTCCCTTCTGGTTGTGGGGTGACAGGTTGCTGTTGTGGGGTGACAGGTCACTGTGGAGTGGCAGGTATAGGTGTGGTACCATACTTTTTCACTATCTGCTTGATGACATTTAGGGTGAATTCCGCATATCGTTGTCGCTTCCCTGTCTTTATTTTGTACATGTTGAAGGCATTGAGCATTGCAATGTCAACAAGGTGGAAAAGCACTTTTACAGTGGACCCTGGTTTTCGTTGAAAATTCTTTCCAGAATGCTGTTTGAGTGCCATTACCGAACGAATTTGTTTCCATAAGGACAATGTAAATTAGATTAGTTGTTTCAGAACCCCAAAAACACACTTACAAAAGCTCTTACAAAAATACATTTACATAATTGTTCGAGTTTGGAGGTGAACGAAAACCGAGGGTCCACTCCTACGAACACAGTCAACAAAGCCTGTCATCATGTCACACTTATCGACTAGTCGCATATTGTTTGTATAGTCGATGACAACAGCTGGCTTTTCAACAGGGTGATTGTTGAGCTTGCTCAGTCTGTGTGTTTGTACCATCTTGTTTCTGTGGATGGTTGACAGCAACGTCACGTCCCTTTTGTCATGCCATGTTAGTGCCATGATGTCATTGGCATGAAATTCTTGCACTACACCTACAGTGAACTTTGGCATGTGTTTTCTATTTCTTCTCACTGTTCCACATATATCAGTATTGTTCATGCGTAGGAAATCAGCAAGCATAGAGCTTGTGTACCAGTTGTCTGTGAACAATGTATGGCCCTTGCCAAGGTATGGCTGCATCATCTTGTGAACAACATCACCAGAAATGCCCAACATGAGCCTGGTATCATCGAGTGTATTTTTTCCTGTGTAGATAATGATATCCAACACAAGACCAGTCTCACAGTCACACATAACAAACAGTTTTATACAAAAGCGATTATGTTTGCTTGGTATACTATATTGTTTGAATGACAGTCGTCCCTTGAACAGAATCAAGGACTCGTCAACAACAATGTTCTTGAATGGATAAAAGTAGGCACTGAATTTTTGCTTGAGATACATAAACAATTCCCGGATTTTGTAAAGGAGGTCATTTCGGTTTGGTGCATTCCTGTCTTGAGAAGTGCAACATTCGTAGCAACAGAATGAATCTGTTGCAGGGAAGGAGGTCACGAAAGACTGGAGTGCTAATGAAGTGGTCTGTGGACCAGTAGTGTGCTATATTGTTCTTATATGTGTGTGGCATAAGCATGACAGTGCCAAAGAATAAATACATTTCAGCCACAGTTGTATCTTTCCACCTGCACAGCCGTGACGATTCTGAAACATCTGTATGGTCCATTGTATACTGGTAGTACAGGTTGGTCTGGATAACAATCAGGTTCATTATTGGCTCATCAAAGTATAGTTGAAAATAGTCTAACTCTGTAGACTCATTTGTGATGAGACAGTGTGGCATGATGTCACTTCCACTGCCATCAAAATTGAAAGGATGTGGCATGAATGGTGTATGTTCAGTCCAATTCCATTCATGATCAGATGGTGCAGGGTGGACCTGTGGCATGGGACGTGGGGGAGCAGGAGGAGGGATGGGAGTGGGGCCAGCACATGGTTGAGAGGGTGCTGGGTGGTTCTTTGTCTGTCCACACACAGTGCCACGAGGTCCAGGCACCATGCCACCCACCACCTCTTCCTCCATCCCAGCATACTCTCCTTCATTATCACTTTCACTATCAGTGGCAGGGGTTTTGGATCGTGACCTGCCACGACCCTTGCCTCTGACTGCATATGGCACACTGCTTGAACATAGGTAATGACGCCCAAAAGTACGTTTCACTGGGGAATAATGATAATCACTTTCACTCAACGAATCGTCTATGGGCATAAAATCGATTTCATCATCGTCACTTATATCACTTTCACTATCGTCATTATCATAACACATGGAAAATGATAATTTCCTCTTGCGGAGTTGCCTTTGGGTAGTAACACTAGCAACCCCAGAGGTGCTGGGCTGAGGGTCTGTGACTGCACTGGCCACACTGTCCACACTGGCCACCCCAGAGGTGATGGGCTGAGGGTCATCTGGGTTGTCATCAATAGTTTCACTAATTCCTTGATTATTAGTGGCTACTGTATATCACTGTCAAATCCACTAAACTCGCGTTCTGTTTCACTTTCCGAGAATAGTAGAGTGTTAATACGACGAGGCGTGAGTGAATCACGGGAGTTTGCCATGATGTTGACCCAAGATGGAGCTGAAACTAACTGGAGCTACCATGCGGTTCCCCGGCGTCCCCGATTTTTTCATACTGCGCACACTGAGTGCGCAGACCCATTCTCTCATGTCTAGGCGACTCAGGCCTATCGGGCTAAATTTGAACAAATGAAAAATAAAACGTAGATCTACGTTCAGAGCAGTACGCGAGTGAACATATATCTACGTGTGGACAGTTTAAGGGTTAAACAACATGCCTGAGTTCACCTTCCCAGCTTCAACACCATCTTCCACCATTCTCAACACCACCTCACGTCCAGTCGTAATTTCAGCACCTGCAACTTGCTCTCCTACAGCTCCTCCACCACCACCAACTCCTGGTGATGTCACTCCAACCCCAACCAATGAGATGCCTCCCTTATCTTCACACATCTCAGGAACCAACCAACCAGCGACCTCCATGCCTCCAGCTGCTCTTTCTGTCTCAACTGCCGTTGACCAATCAGAGATATTGATTTCTATATCACCTCCTCCTGCCAAGAAGACCAAACCATCTCCACCTACACCACCTTATGCTTCACGGATGGATACAATCCCCGATGATCATCCCGAATCTTAAATCCCTTGGGGCTGTAGGACTGGATTTACATTCTACACTACTGCACATTATGATCAAGAAATGTTCTTACCCCAACTACTCCAGCAGCTTGAGGACAAGACTGTGAAATTTGCCTGTAGCTCCAAAACCAAATGTGACTTACCAACACTTCTTTCTGGCCTACGACACGCAGGAAAAGAGGTCAAAGCTGGTTTGCATAGGAAAACCAGGCTCAACATCATTCCTATGTCCCGCTTCAGGACTCTCAAAAATGGATCCGCAATTGACAATAACTATGAAACTGTGAAACATTGTCACAATTCCAAATAAACTATACCGACCAATCATCACACAGCAGCCATCCTTCCCAGCTTCCCAGCAGCCTTCCTGCCATCCGTCAGCCACCAATCACCATCAAGATTGAGTTTCGCCCACCAAGCGAGATGCAGCCAGGCAGAGTTTAGTGTCTGATACATCGTCGTTCCTCTGCTTTACAATGCCTAGCAGTTGGGTTTAGTCCTGCTTCATCTTCGACTCAAGACCTTCCTCTCACCGGCTATTCTTCGTCTGTCCCCACTTTCCCCTCGCCCCTAGTGGGTCCTTACCTGAGTCCTTTGTTCGTTTATAATATACAGTCAACCTCCGGTGTTCGTTAAAATCGGTGTTCATTAGGTTTTTCACGAGAATTTTGGCTCGGTGTTAACGAATCCGCTCGGAGTTAGCGATTCGTCCCTGATGCATACGCGTGGCCTGAGCGGGCCCGGGCACTCCATTCAGCATCAGTGTGCTATTGTTTACTAGCGAGTGAGCGCCACCCACGCCACCCACACATTCATACCAGATCTTTCTTTCTTCTTTCAACACGTCGGCTGTTTCCCACTGAAGCGGGATGGCCCGAAAGGAAAAATGAAAGTTTCTCCTTTTACATTTAGTAATATATACAGGAGAAGGGGTTACTAGCCCCTTGCTCCTGGCATTTTAGTCGCCTCTTACGACACGCATGGCTTACAGAGGAAGAATTCTGTTCCACTTCCCCATGGAGAAGAGGAAATAAGAACAAGAACTAGTAAGAAAATAGAAGAAAACCCAGAGGGGTGTGTGTATATATATATATATATATATATATACAGTGGTACCTCGAGTTACGATATTTTTTCGTTCGAGAATGCTGTTCAAGTGCCATTACCAAACGAATTTATCCCCATAAGGAATAATGTAAAATAGACTAGTCCTTTTACACCCCCAAAAATATACTTACAAAAGCATTTAAAAAAATAAACTTACATAAAAGAGCGATTTTGGGGACCATCGTAACTCGAGGTACCACTGTACTTGTACATGAATGTGTAGTGTGACCTAAGTGTAAGTAGAAGTAACAAGACATACCTGAAATCTTGCATGTTTATGAGACAGAAAAAAAACACCAGCAATCCTACCAATCATGTAAAACAATTACAGGCTTTTGTTTTACACTCACTTGGCAGGATGGTAGTACCTCCCTGGGCGGTTGCTGTCTACCAACCTACTACATACCTATATCATACCAGATATATTGTCATTATTCCACTGTTTTTAGTGCTTGCAACTGCTAAATAAGCCACCATGGTCTCCAAGAAAGCTCCTAGTGCCAAGCCTGTGGTAAAGAATGTCAGAAATATGGTAGAATTGAAGAAGGAGATCATTGCAAAATATGAAAGTGGAGTTCGTTTGGCTGAGCTGGCCAGGCTCCATGGCAAAGCCCATTCAACCATCTCTTCCATTGTGGCCAAGAGAAAGAAAATCAAGGACGCTGTTGTTGCGAAAGGTGGAAGTATGGTCACAAAACAGATCTCAAGTGCTGGAAGAAGTGGAAACTTTGTTGTTGGTGTGGATCAACAAGAAACAAATAGCAGGAGATAGTGTTTCGCAGGCGATAATATCTGAAAAAGCAAGGCAGTTGCATAATGATCTCATTAAGAAAATGCCTGCAACGAGTGATGAAGTGAATGAATTTAAAGCCAGCAAAGGCTGGTTTGACAGATTTAAGAAGTGTAGTGGCATACATAGTGTTGTGCGGCATGGTGAGGCAGCCAGTTCTGACAAAAGTGCAGCTGAAAAATATGTTCAGGAATTCGTGGGGTACATAGAGGCTGAACAATTCCAACCCCAACAAGCATTCAGTTGTGACGAAACAGGCCTGTTTTGGAAGAAAATGCCAAACAGGACCTTCATTACACAGGAGGAAAAGGCACTCCCAGGACATAAGCCTATGAAAGACAGGTTAACTCTTATGCTTTGTGCCAATGCCAGTGGTGATTGTAAAGTGAAGCCTTTAGTGGTGTATCATTCAGAAAATCCCCGAGCGTTTAAGAGATGCAGTGTCGCCAAGTCTAATTTGTGTGTGATGTGGAAGTCTAACAATAAGGCATGGGTCACTAGGGAAATTTTCTTGGACTGATTTTATGAAGTGTTTGGCCCCAGTGTGAAGAAATATCTTGAGGAAAATAATTTGTCACTTAAGTGCCTCCTGATAATGGACAATGCTCCTTGTCATCCTCCAGACTTGGCAGAGCAAATTGTGCAGGACTAAGTTCATCAAAGTGAAGTTCTTGCCCCCTAATACCACTCCTCTCCTCCAGCCCATGGACAAGCAGGTCATTTGCAACTTTAAAAAACTCTACACCAAAGCAATGTTTCAAAAGTGCTTTGATGTGACCGTAGACATGAATATGACCCTAAAAGACTTTTGGAAAGATCATTTCCATATCCTGCATTGTGTAAACCTTATAGGTAAGGCTTGGGAGGGAGTGACTACCAGGACTTTGAACTCTGCCTGGAGAAAATTGTGGCCAGATTGTGTCCTAGAGAGGGATTTTGAAGGTTTTGAGGCTGAGCCTCAGAACCCTGAGCCTGAGCCTGTTGTGCAAGAAATTGTGGAACTGGGCAAGTCCATGGGGTTGGATGTTTGTACCGAGGATGTGGAACAGTTGGTGGAGGAGGACAATGAAGAGATAACCACTGAAGATCTGCAAGAGCTTCAACAACAACAGCAACAACAGACCACAGTTCAGGAAAATGGTCCAGAGGAGGAGGAGGAACAGAGATGGAGGAAGGTGCCTTCTTCAATGATTAAGGAGATTTGTGCAATGTGGAGCAAGGTGCAAACATTTATGGATGATTATCACCCTAACCAAGCTGTTGCAGGCCGTGTTGGCCACATGTACAATGACAATGTGGTGTCCCATTTCAGGGATGTTTTAAACAAATGCCAGACACAGAGCTCCCTGGACAGAATTTTGTTAGAGAGGGGTCCAGTGACTCTCAACCTGGTCCTAGTGGCATTAAAAGAAAAAGGCCAGTAACCCCAGAAAAGAACTTGCCACCTACAGTGTTAATGGAAGGGGATTCCCCTTCCAAACACTAGCATACTACTCCATCCTCTCACCTCCTGTCTTCCACACATCAACAACTTTTCAATAAATATAAGTGACATGTTATTGTACTATTATTTCTTTATTTCTCATAAAATTGTGTGTAATTTAATGTCTATATGTTGTAAAAAAAATATTTTATTTTAATACTCTTGGGTGTCTGGAACGGATTAAATTTACAGTGGTACCTCGAGTTACGATATTTTTTCGTTCGAGAATGCTGTTCAAGTGTCATTACCAAACGAATTTATCCCCATAAGGAATAATGTAAAATACACTAGTCCTTTTACACCCCTAAAAATATACAGTGGTACCTCGACTTACGATGCTATCATCTTACGTCATATTCGATAACCGATATTTATAACGTAAGAAATTTGAATGCGACTTACGTTGTTTGATTCGTCTACCGACATTCGTACCGGACGTGTCCACTTGGCGCCCAGCTGAGGCGCACTCCAGGGAGCGTCAGTGTGCTATTGTTTACAAGTGAGCGACCACCACCCACACCCACGCATTCATACCAGTATATTGTCATTATTCCACTGTTTTTAGTGCTTGCAACTGCTAAATAAGCCACCATGGGCCCCAAGAAAGCTCCTAGTGCCAAGCCTGTGGTAAAGAATGTGCAGGGAGTGAAGCATTCATGCAGGGAGTGTAGCATTTATGCAGGGAGTGTAGCAGGCATGCAGGGAGTGTAGCAGGCATGCAGGGAGTGTAGCAAAGATGCAGAGAGTGTAGCAGGGATGCAGGGAGTGTAGCAGGCATGCAGGGAGTGTAGCAGGCATGCAGGGAGTGTAGCAAAGATGCAGGGAGTGTAGCAAAGATGCAGGGAGTGTAGCAGGGATGCAGAGAGTGTAGCAGGCATGCAGGGAGTGTAGCAGGCATGCAGGGAGTGTAGCAAAGATGCAGGGAGTGTAGCAAAGATGCAGGGAGTGTAGCAGGGATGCAGGGAGTGTAGCAGGGATGCAGGGAGTGTAGCAGGGATGCAGGGAGCATAGCAAGGATGCAGGGAGTGTAGCAAGGATGCAGGGAGTGTAGCAAGGATGCAGGGAGTGTAGCAAGGATGCAGGGAGTGTAGCAAGGATGCAGGGAGTGTAGCAAGGATGCAGGGAGTGTAGCAAGGATGCAGGGAGTGTAGCAAGGATGCAGGGAGTGTAGCAAGGATGCAGGGAGTGTAGTAGGCATGCAGGAGTGTAGCATTCATGCAGGGAGTGTAGCATTCATGCAGGGAGTGTAGCATTCATGCAGGGAGTGTAGCATTCATGCAGGGAGTGTAGCATTCATGCAGGGAGTGTAGCTTTCATGCAGGGAGTGTAGCATTCAAAGAAAAGGCCAGTAACCCCAGAAAAGAACTTGGTACCTGCAGTGTTAATGGAAGGGATTCCCTTCCAAACACTAGCATACTACTCCACCTTCTCCCTCCTCCCGTCCTCCACACATCAACAACTCTTCAATAAATGTAAGTGACATGTTATTGTTCAATATTTGCATGCTTATTTAGATATTCTTTATTAAATTATTTATTATTTAATGTCAAAAGTTCTAAAAATATTTTATTTAACTACTTTTGGAAGTCTTGGACGGATTAAATTTATTTCCATTATTTCTTATGGGGAAAATTGATTCGTCTAACGATTGTTTCGTCTTAAGATATGCCCTCTCTGACGGATTAATATCGTAAGTCGAGGTACCACTGTACTTACAAAAGCATTTAAAAAAATAAACTTACATAAAAGGGCGATTTTGGGGACCATCGTAACTCGAGGTACCACTGTATTTCCATTATTTCTTATGGGGAAAATAGATTCGGAGTTCGTTATATTCGGTGTTCATTAAGCCCTCTGGAACGGATTAATAACGAGAACCGGGGGCTCATTGTAATTATAATAATATAATAATAATGTGGGGAATTATGAGAGATTGTCTATCTGGGACACCGCCACTTGCAACAAACAATCTCCCGGGGAGATGACCGACTAGTATAATTTTACCGCAGTCATTCCCTTGAGGTATGTGAGAAACTTTACCCACTCCTGGTCGCACCGAGGGGTACCTTCGATATTCTCACTTTAGCCCACTGCACTCTGGAAAGTATTTATATATTAAATAGGCTCGCACATGGCCTTCACCAATGTTGAGAAGAGTGACACCACCGTTCTTCGTCATACCCTTCACGAAGGTGGCATAATAGTCACTGCCTATCAAAACACTTACTAGTCCCACCGAGTCATTGTTTACTACGGAGGGTGCCAGTTTCACATTATTCTCCCTGGGCTTGCCAGCCGCAGCAACTTCACCAGCTCCAGTCATGGTTATAGAATCAATACCCACGGAGAGTACAAATTTAATAAACCTCTTATTATTCATGGGCTTGCCAGCCACACTAACTCCATTAAGTTTAGCCATGGTTATAGGATCAATAACCACTGAGGGTACAACTTAAATAGACCCTTTATTATCCCTGGGCTTGCCAGCCGCATCAACTCCATCAGATTCAGCAGTGGTTATAGGATCAATAACCGATGAGGGTACAAATTAAATAGACCCTTTATTATTCATGGGCTTGCCAGCCGCATCAACTCCATCAGATTCAGCAATGGTTATTGGATCAGTAAGCGCTGAGGTACAAATTAAATAAATCCATTATTATCCCTGGGCTTGCCAGCTGCAGCAACTCCATCAGATTCAGCAATGGTTATAGGATCAATAACCGCTGAGGGTACAAATTAAATAGACCCTTTATTATTCATGGGCTTGCCAGCCGCATCAACTCCATCAGATTCAGTAATGGTTATAGGATCAATAACCGCTGAGGTACAAATTAAATAAATCCTTTATTCAGGTGATTCTCAAACCATACTCTTGCGCAAATCGTAGCCACGCCTGTGCTAGCAATTAATTGGACTAATTACAATCCACCACACAATTAACTCTGTGTACTCTATACTCACTTCCTACAATCAGTCACTTATTTATTAAATAATTAATTCAATAATGATTAATTCACTAATCACATCTGGTTCAGGATGGACCAACGGGTGCTGT
The DNA here is from genome assembly GCA_009830355.1 of Cherax destructor. Taxonomy (NCBI): domain Eukaryota; kingdom Metazoa; phylum Arthropoda; class Malacostraca; order Decapoda; family Parastacidae; genus Cherax; species Cherax destructor. The sequence continues at coordinate 17,679 of WNWK01006896.1, read as the reverse complement.
GGGGAATTATGAGAGATTATCTATCTGGGACACTGCCACTTGCAACAAACAATCTCCCAGGGAGATGACCGACTAGTATAATTTTACCGCAGTCACTCCCGCAAGGTATGTGAGAAAATTTACCCATTCCTGGTCGCACCCGAGGGGATCCTTCGATATTCTCACATTAGCCCACTGCACTCTGGACCAGTACAGTGGACCCCCGAGTTTCGTAAACCCCGGAAATCGTACATTTATGTAAGTATAATATTATAAGTGCTTGTGGAAAAGTATTTTTGGGGGTCTGAAATAGACTAACCTACGTGACATTTTTTCTTAAGGGGGTAAATTCGTTCGGTAATGGCACTTGAGCAGACTTCAGGAGTGAAGTTTTTACGAAACTCGGGGGTCCACTGTATTTATATATTAAATAGGCTCGCACTAATACGTACGATACAATAAGGTTTGTGGACTGTATAGATGATTACAGTGGTACCTCGGTTTACGATGGTCCCCAAATTCGCCCTTTTATGTAAGTTTATTTTTTTTAAATGCTTTTGTAAGTGTATTTTGGGGTCTAAAAGGACTAGTCTATTTTACACATTCTTATGGGGATAAATTTGTTGGAATGGACTGAACAGCATTCTGGAACAAAAAATATCGTAAACCGAGGTACCACTGTATTTGACTGATTACAAGTAGAAAGAAGAGGAGAGAACACACAATTAAGTTAACATGACCATCACTCACCCATTAACAGCATCATAGCGGTGCATTGTAGATCGTTGACCTAGCTAAGGTACATCTACTGAGTGAAACAATCCTATTGGCCGATAACTGACTGCTACAAAAAGTGAGTACTTAGCTGTAGGTGAGGGAGTCACCTCGTTTGTTGGTGTTCTCCCGCGGTCTTGCTCGATAGCGATTATACTCTCGGCAAGCCGATGATGGTGGAGTAGGGGTCCCGATATAGAAGTATGTATTGACTTCTTGACACCTCTACAATTCTCGGGACAGAATCGGGAGGTCAACATGTGGTTGCTAGGAGAATGTTGTTGAGAATCACTACACGCATTCTCGTGACATTAACATCACCAAATCCTCTTTAATTCACACGACGATTTAATATCTCACTGGTTTCCACTCTTTATTGTTCACTTCCTTCAATTTCGACGTTGATGGGTCGAGATGAAAATGATAACCCGTTACCATTCCAATGTATAAAACATGGCGGCCTCGGGGTGGCGTCCCTATCACTCGGCGACACTGGTACATTCACTTCCAATTATTTGCAAATCTGCTTCACTAGATTCAACCCTCACCGTATTCATTAAGTATATTTCAGTCTCTTCTATTACGAAAACCACCCAGAACAGGTTTACGACCATATCTTGTGTGTCGCTGTAGTATTACTATAGCCCAAATTAGGCCTAACTCTCGATTCCCCATAGACCGGGATTACACGTTATTTCACCAAATTGTCGCCCGAATATCGGAATTTCCAACACGAATGTCCACGAATTACGTGTCGCACACTTTGATATCACTCCATATTATGAAGTGAAGTAATTAAGTCCGGTCTGGCTGTCGCAATCGCCAAATTCCCCAAGGCATCCTCCCTGATATCTGGAATTTGGGCCTCTCCACACGCGACTGCTTATTTCTCAATTTATCACCCGATTACAGTAGTTCCTGGACTTAATGTCCCTCAGTATACACTTGAAGACGATTACAACACTTCCTATTGCGAAGGGAAGCCAACAACCATATTTGGCCAGCGAATTCGCCAAATAACTGGCTCCATACTGAGCCAGAATTACAGCCTTTACGGCTATACCCACGAGACAACTGCCTCTGCCCAGCCTACGGCCTCCACCCCTGCCTACTTGACCAGGCATCTCGCGCATGCGCGTTAATTCATTGGTTCTTTTCAGTTAATGTAAGCCAACAGCAACACATTAATGATATCTATTCATATTGGAAAGTTTATCGAATATAACTTTCGGAAAATACCCAGTAGTATTTTCCACAAATAATAATAATATAATAATAATAATAATATAATAATGTTTGTTAGCCCCACAAACACTCAGTTTTCTCTTATAATAAAAGCATGGGAAGATACTATAGTCAGTTGGAGAGTAAATGGGAGGATGCTGCCGCCGCTGCCATCACTCGCCATATTATGGCCCATTTTATTCATTCTAGAGTATATATCAGGTTTCTGTTATTAATATTGTTTATTATGTTATATTAGATGAATTGTGATTGATAAATAAACCGTAGAGTTGATATTAGCGAAATATTGAAGTATTTTGTCCTGCCTTCTGAGAGCAGGAATTCCGCTGGAACGGATTAATGCCATTTCAATTAATTTAAATGAGGAAAATTGACTCAGCATACAAACAAATCGGGATACAAGCAAGGTCACGGGACAGATTAAATTTGTAAGCCGAGCTTCCACTGATATATATACAGTGGTACCTCGAGTCTATTTCGTTCGAATGCTGTTAAGTGCCTTCCAAACAATTTATCCCTTGGAATATAATAGCTAAGTCTTTCCCCAAATTACTTACAAAGCATTTAAATAACTTACATAGTAGCATTTTGGGGACCATCTAACGAAGGACTAGTACAGTACTGTTTCCAATAGTCATTCTTAAGGATAATCTTTGTAAGGCTTGAATGTATTTGGACATGAAAAAATATAAGAGTAAGTCGATGCACTGAACTTCAAAAGTTTCTAGTGCAGTAGTATGACCATTTGTAAAACTTCACTCTAATCGCCAAGTGCCATAGAGAATTTCTCTTAGGAAATTTCACGTTTGATTGACCCCAAAAATACTTTTGACAGCACTTCAATATTATAGCTCATAAATCGATTTCGGGGTTAAGTGGGTCCACGTACCTCTAAGTTGATACAGTTTAAACATATGCTCTTTAGTCAGTGTTATGTACAGTTCCTGCATGGTAGAACATTGAGCCATGAATGCAAAATATATCAATGGTTAATCATTTTCTATTGCACCTGACAGCCTATTCGGGGGTCAACGCCCCCACGGCCTGGTCTGAGATGAGGTCTCATGGTGAATCAGGGTCTGATCAACCAGGCTTTTACTGCTGGCCACACTCAAACTGATGTATGAACCACAGCCCGGCTGGTCAGGTACTGACTTGAGGTGCCTGTCCAGTGCCTTTTTTGAAGACAGCCAGGGGTCTATTGGTAATCCCCCTTAAGTATGCTGGGAGGCATTTGAACAGTCTTGGGCCCTGACACTTATTATTGTCTTGTCTCTTAGTGTACTCGTTGCCCACCCCTGCTTCTCATTGAGGGAATTTTGCATCTCCTGCTGAGTCTTTTTGCTTTCATAGGGAGTGATTTTCATGTGAAAATTTGGTACTAATCCCTCTAGAATTTTCCAAGTGTATATTATCATGTATCTCTCTCGTCTGCATTCCAGGGAATACAAATCAAGGGACTTCAACCGTTCTCAGTAATTTAGGTGCCTTATTGTACTTATGTGAGCCGTGAAATTTCTTTGTACAGTCATCCCTTGGTTTTCGTGTTTAATCCATTCCAGAGGGATCGACTAAAACCAAAATTGACGAAAACTAAAACCATTTTCCCCATAAGAAATAAAGGAAATTCAATAATCTGTTCTAGAAACCCAGAGGTTCCAAAAAAATTTGGGGGGGCCTTAAAGATAGATTTACATGCACAAATGAATGAACTCAATGTGGCACTTACCTTTATTGAAGACTGATGTTGCTGATGGAAGAGAGGGAGGAGGGGAGAGGGAAGAGACCCTATTTTTGGAAGGGAATCCCCTCCATAAGGACTCTAGGTACCAAGTCCTCATCTGGGGTCACTTCCCTTCTTTGTCTTTTACTGGAACTAGGACCAGCTTCAGAGTCACTGCACACCTGTGGCACTAAATATCTGTCCAGAGAGCTCTGTGTCTGGCGTCTCTTTAAAATGTCCCTAAAATGGGAAAAGAGATTGTCATTGTACATGTTGCCTAGACGGATTGCAACATCTTTGTCAGGGTGATGTTCCTCCACAAATGAATGCACCCTACTCCACATTCCACAAATCTCCTTAATCTCTGAAGAAGGCACCTTACATCTCTCTTCCTCCACTGAAGCAATTTCTTGAGTTGTGGTTTGATGGTGTTGCAGCTCAAGCTCTTGTAGCTCTTCAGTGGTTAGATCTTCATTGTGGTCCTCCACCAACTCTTCCACATCCTGGCTACTCACATCCAACCCCATGCAATTCCCCAATGCCACAATACTTTCCACAACTTCCATAGGCTCCTCAGGGTCAGGCCCAAACCCTTCAAAATCCCTCTCTGAGACACAATCTGGCCACAACTTTCTCCAAGCAGAGTTCATCGTCCTGGAAGTCACTCCCTGCCAAGCTTTATCTATAAGGCCTATGCAATGGAAGACATTGAAGTGAGCCTTCCAGAACTCTCTTAGGGTCAAAGTTGTGTCTGAGGTTATGTCAAAGCACCTTTGAAACATTGCTTTGGTGTACAGTTTTTTGAAGTTTGCAATGACCTGCTGGTCCATGGGCTGAAGGAGAGGAGTGGTGTTAGGAGGCAAGAACTTCACTGTTACAAATTTGAAATCCTTAGACAATTAGTCTTCCAAGTCTCGAGGATGAGCAGGAGCATTGTCCATTACCAGGAGGCACTTAAGTGGCAATTTATTGTCCAATAGATATTTCTTCACACTGGGGCCAAACACTTGATTAAACCATTCCAGGAAAATTTCCCTAGTGACCCATGCCTTTGCATTAGACTTCCACATCACACACAATTTACTCTTGTCAACACTGTATTTCTTGAACACTGCGAGTTTCAAAGTGATACACCAGTAAAGGCTTCACTTTGAAATCCCCACTAGCATTACCACACAACATGAGAGTTAGCCTGTCTTTCACAGGCTTGTGTCCTGGCATTGCCTTTTCCTCCTGCATGATGTAGGTCCTCCTTGGCATTTTCTTCCAAAAGAGGCCTGTTTCGTCACACTTAAACACTTGTTGGGGTTTAAATTCTTCTGCCACTACATATTCTTTAAAGTCACGCACAAATTTTTCAGCCCCTTGTTTATCTGAACTGGCACCCTCACCATGCCTTACAACACTGTGAATGCCACTTCGCTTCTTGAAGTTTTCGAACCACCCTTTGCTGGCCTTAAATTCATCAACATCAACACTGGTTTCAGGCATTTTCTTGACAAGATCGGCATGCAACTGCCTTGCTTTTTCACACATGATGGATTGCACAACACTATCACCCACTAGCAGTTTTTCGTTTATCCACACCAACAACAATTTCTCCATATTTTCAATTGATTGTGGTCTCTGTTTTTTATTGTATTCACCCCTTTCGCAACATTAGCTTCCGTGATTTCTTTTCTCTTCGCCACAATGGAACCGATGGTTGATGGGGCCTTCTTGTATATCCTGGCGAGCTCGGCAATACGTACACCACTATCATATTTTTCTATTATTTCTTTCTTCATTTCTACTGTGTTTCTCACTTTCTTTACCAAGGAACTGGCACTTTGAGCTTTCTTTGGGCCCATGGTAGCTTATTTAGTAGTCACACACAATAATCAAGGGCCAAAAACAATGAATTGTTAAAAAATGTTTTGTATGAACTCCTGGGGTGATGTTCACTCAAGCATAAACAATGCTAGACTGTGTGACAATGTGCGTGGGAGGTGCATGGGTGGTGGTCTACGGCCTTTGTATGTGCGCTGGGCACATGGACAGGTCCCGTACCATCAACGAAAACTGAGACAATATTTCAACGAAAAATGTGCACAAAAACCAAAATCAGCGAAAACTGAGACACACGAAAACCAAGGGTTGACTGTACACACTCCAGGTCAGCAATTTTGCCTGCCTTGAAGGGGGCAGTTAATGTACAGCAGTATTCCAGCCTAGAGAGAAGCGATTTGAAGAGAATCATCATGGGCTTTGGGTCCCTAGTTTTGAAGGTTCTCATTATCCATCCTATCATTTTTCTAGCAGATGCAGTAGATACATTGTTGTGGTCTTTGAAGGCAAGATCCTCTGATGTTATCACTCCCAGGTCCTTCACATGACTTTTTCGCTGTAGTGTATGGTTAGAATTGGTTGTATACCCTGATACATTTTTAATTTCCTAAAGTTTTCCATATCTGAGTAGTTGAAATTTCTCTTCATTGAACTTCATATTGTTTTGAGTGGTTCATTTGAAGATTTGGTTGATATCTGCTTGGAGTCTTGTGGTGTCTTTGATAGAGGACACTGTCATAGCAATTTGGTTGTCATCTGCAAAGGAAGACATGGAGCTATGGTTTACATCTCTGTATGTGTCAGATATGAGGATGAGGAATAGGAAGGGAGCGAGTACTGTGCCTTGTAGAACAGTGCTTTTCACCGTAGTTGCCTTGGACTTTACTCTGTTTACTATTGCTCTTTATGTTCTATTTGTTAGGAAGTCATAGATCCTTCTACCAACTCTTCTTGTTATTCCTTTATCACGCATTTTGTGTGCTATTACACCATGGTCACACTTGTCAAAGGTTTTTGCAAAGTCTGTGTATACTACATCTGCATTTTGTTTATCCTCCATAGCATCCAGGACTTTGTTATAGTGGTCCAGTAGCTGGGACAGGTAGGAGCGACCTGCTCTAAACCCATGTTGCCCTGCGTTGTGTAATTGATGGGTATCTAGGTGGCTCACGATCTTGCTTCTTAGAACCCTTTCAAAGATTTTTATGATATGGAATGTTAGTGCTATCTTTCTGTAGTTCTTTGCAATTGCTATGAGCACTGTTAATGAGGAGACTGATTGTGCATCAGGCAGCTCACAACCACCTCTACTAGTTTCCTTCAGTTACCTCATAGGAGTTCGGTAGGAGGCTGTATTTTCATGTGCTCTTGACCACCACTTCTGGACTTTAATGGTGGATTGCTTGACAGCTTATATTTTCACTACCAGTGATTGTCATGGGCCCTATAAGCTTAGTTTGAAAGAGAGGGTTTCTGTTTTGGCTCAGGCAAAAGAAGGACATAGCAAATGAGAGACAGCCAGACAAGTTGGATAGTCAGCAGTGTGAAGGGTGAATAATGAGGCAATCATTCTGTCTCATCTCTGATTGAAGAACTGAAGAAAATTTAGATCACAATTGAGAGTGAATATTTTAGTAATGTCTGACAGTATGCTTTCATGAATTAATCAGTTAATTAAAGCTCAAGGTGGAATGAGCCGTGTTGAGTTAACAGAATAAAGTAAGTTTCAGCTCTCATGAGATCATAATAACTCGATTGCAAACAGACCATAGAACAGGTGGGGTTTGAACCCGGTTTGCTAAGTTTCAGTTGTTTCTTTCATTTCCCTTTTTATTTTTATGTAAAATATGGTAAAATGTCAACAATTTCTATTTTGCATCGATGATTTCTTTTTCAGGCACTGTATATATAGTGAACCATTTTGGTCAGTGTTATGTATGAACCTTATGAAAGTATGTTTCTAATGAGTATGTGAATGGATAGGGTCTGAACCCAGGGCAAGGCATTTCTAAAACTGGCAGGACAGTGTGTTAACCACTGTACCCTGATGGCCTAATAAGGCTTGTCCAGCTATGTTTACCTTTTCTGTACCCTAGGAAGGTTAGCATGGGCTCCACTATGACCACAATGCAGGCTTTTACAGATGAATTTTGCACCATCATGGCTGTGGCAATCTCTAGCTCAAGTTTTTTCAATAAATGAATCCCCTTAGCCGTTGTTATGTACTGTATATGCATTATACTAATATGATGAGATAAGAGTACCAGTGGCTATTGTTTTATTTATTCACTATACAAGTATAATGTAGAGTAGAAAACCCTTTTCCCAATGAGCATATGTATAAAGTACAATACACATCATAAAAATCCTCGAAAGTGTGATGAGACGGCAGATTACAAATTTCATGGACCAGCACAACCAGCATAACCTGAACCAGCATGGTTTTAGAGCAGGACGATCATCCCTGTCACAGCTCCTGAACCATTATGACAGAATTACAGAGGCGTTAGAAGACGACTAAAACGCATATGTGATTTACAAGATTTTGCAAAGGCATTTGACAAATGCGATCATGGAGTGATAGTGCACAAAATGAGGGCCATGGGCATTACGGGGAAGGTAGGCAGATGGATTTTCAGGTTCCTAACACACAGAACACAAAAGTAGTAGTAAACAGAGCAAGATTCAGCATCAGCGAGGTAAAAAGCTCAGTGCCCCAAGGCACTGTCCTGGCACCTCTGCTGTTTCTCATCCTCATAGCAGACATAGATAAAAACACCCGTCACACTTTTGTATCATCATTTGCAGATGACACTAAAATAAGCATGAAAGTCACTATGGTAGAGGACATAGAAAAATTACAGGAAGGCATAAGCAGGGTTTTCCAGTGGGCAGTGGAGAACATGAGGTTCAGTGGTGATAAGTTTCAGCTGCTTAGGTATGGAAAGAATGAAAAACTCAAAAGGAACATTATAGTACACAAAACTCAAGAGGGTCACCAAGAAGAACGAAAGGAATACACAAAGGACCTGAGAATAATTATGTCAGCTGACCTTTCTTTTAAAAACCACAACAAGACAAAGATCATGACAGCCAGGAAGATGAGGGGGTGGGTATTGAGAACTTTCAAAACAGTGGAAATAATGCCGATGGTGACACTTCAAATTGCTAGTGCTCCCTCATTTAGACTATTGCTCAGTGCTGACTGCCCCATTCAAAGCAGGAGAAATATCAGAGATTAAACAAATACAGAGATTGTTTATGGCTCACATTGAGCCAGTAAAGCTCCTAAATTACTGGGAATGCCTTCAAGTCTTGAACATGTACACATTGGAGCAGAGGAGAGAGAGATACATGATAAGATATACAGTGGACCCCAGGTTTTCGTGATTTTTTCATTCCAGAATGCTGTTCAAGTGCCGTTACCAAACGAATTTATTCCCATAAGGAATAATGTAAATTAGATTAGTCCTTTTAGACCCCCAAAAATACACTGCCAAAAGCACTTACATAAATACACTTACATAATTGTTCAAGTTTGGAGCATCACGAAAACCGGGGGTCCACTGTACCTGGAAAGTACTCGAGGGCCTGGTTCTAAATCTGCACACTGATATAACAACATACTGGAGTTAGAGATACGGGAGGAAGTGTAAAATAAACCCAGTGAGGAGCAGGGGTGCAGTGGGGACAACAAGGAAACACTGTATCAACATCCGGGGCCCCAGACTATTCAACATCTTACCAGAAGATACGTATCAGAAACATGGCTGGAACAAGTGTAGAAGCCTTCAAGAGGAAACTGGACAAGTATCTTCACCAGGTGCCAGATCAACCAGGTTGTGATGGATATGTGGGGCAGTGGGCCTCCAGCAGCAACAGCCTGGTTGACCAGGCAAGCACCAAATGAGCCTGGCCCATGGCCGGGCTCCGAAAGTAGTGAAACTCTCGAAACTCTTCAATGGTATAAGGTAAGGTAACAAATTCCTTACAGTGCAAGTTTTGCCTTAACAATTATCAGTGACAGAAAATGTATTCTTGGGTAATTAGTAAAGACTAAATTATTGTTCTTTTCTATTGGTTCTCGAGCTGAAGTATATGAATTATTTTGCTAAAATTAAACCAAATGTTGTTGCCTTTACAGGTCATCCAAAGCAACCCACGAAACCTCTTATTCGGCTGAGGGTTGAATATACAGACGAATCCCAGATGTTCAACATTTGTCGATTTGGCCACAGATTTGAGAATGAAGTGGCTAATCCCAACGAGATGATATTGTTTAGAAAATTTAAGCAAGAAAAGAAGGCAGCAGACATTGGTATTGATGGTGATGCTATGGATGCTGTGTTTGCTGAAGATGTACGTCATACTTGTATCACTTTAAAGTCTATGTTAATCAATGAAGTGAGAAAGTCTGGAGACCAAATAGATTTTACACTCAAAAGTTATAAGAGAAGAGATGTTAGATGAGGAGGTGGAAGTACTGGAAAGATGGAAGTGATGTTACGATGAGATGTTGAATATTAATGAGGAAGGATTCAACAGTAATTTCATGCATTGGGCATTGATGTGTAACATAGTATAGCAGAGAGCTGGAGCCTGAGGTGGATGTGGGTACAATGAGAGAGGGTAAAGCAGCTGGGACAGATGGAATTAAGACATGTTAAAAGCAACTGTGAGTATAGTGCTGGAGTGGTTGGAGTATTTGTTCAGTAGTTGCATGAAAGTTAGGAAGGTTCCTTAGGATTAGCACCTTGTGTAAGGAAAAAGGAGACAAGAGAGAGAATGTAAGAATTCTTGGTAAAGTGTATGGTAGACTTAATATTGCAAGGATAAGGGATAAGGCAGAAAATAGGGTTGTGGAGGAGCAGGGAGGGTTTAGGAAGGGTAGATGTGTAGACCATGTTTTTACATTGAAGCATGTGAGAAGATGTCACTGCTAATTTTGTTAGACACCTCTGCTTCATTTGATACTATTGATAATTGATTATGGATATGTGATTTTTTTATGTTTTATCCTTCTGGTCAGTCATATCAAGTAGTAAGTCAATGATTCTGTATCTGAGCCCTATGGCGTTCCTCATCGAAGCTCTATTCTTTGACGGGTATTGTTTACTTTTTATGCAAGTGGCTTAACCTTACTGTTGGGTGCGTAAGTCCACATCCAGATTCTAAATGTTGAAGATACATGTACAAAGCTCTGTTTTAGTTCTCCCTTCCAGGATTTTTAGATTTGGGTGACAAATAGAAAACTGAAAATAAATTATTGTAAGATTGTATTTGAGATCTCAGGGCAGTACAGATTGGAGCTTTTGGTACTTTTGATTGTGGTGCTGTCAGGTTGCTGCCTGTGGGATCAGTGAGGTATCGGGGTATTTATATGTACAGTGGACCCCGAGTAACGAACACCCCGGAAATCGTACAGTTATGTAAGTATAATATTGTAAGTGCTTGTGGAAGTGTATTTTTGGGGGTCTGAAATAGACTAACATACGTGACATTATTCCTTAAGGGAGTAAATTTGTTCGGTAATGGCACTTGAGCAGGCTTCTGGAATGAAGTTTTTATGTTACTCGGTGGTCCACTGTATTCTTCATTGTGATTTGTTAAATTAGACACATATGCAACACTTGGGTATCTTTATTGAGGAAACGTTTCGCCACACAGTGGCTTCATCAGTCCAATACAAAGTAGAAAGGTGTAAGGAGAGGAGGAGTTTGAGGTTATCAGTCCCTCGGCCTGGAGTCGATGTGTTCAGTCCATCAATCTTGTAGAAGTGTAGCACAAGGCCGTAGAGGTGGCTTATATGCTGTAATCAGGTGAGATGCAGCAGGAGGAGGCAGGTCATAGTGGTATCAACCACTAGTCGAGTAAGTCCTTGTCCAAAGGTTTGGACAAATGTTGAAGAATCCCTTTGTATCAAGATCCCAAGAAGTTGCTGTGTCAGACAGGATGTAGATGAATGGTTCAGAGAACCGACAAGTTGTTAAATTAGACACATATGCAACACTTGGGTATCTTTATTGAGGAAACGTTTCGCCACACAGTGGCTTCATCAGTCCAATACAAAGTAGAAAGGTGTAAGGAGAGGAGGAGTTTGAGGTTATCAGTCCTCGGCCTGGAGTCGATGTGTTCAGTCCATCAATCTTGTAGAAGTGTAGCACAAGGCCGTAGAGGTGGCTTATATGCTGTAATCAGGTGAGATGCAGCAGGAGGAGGCAGGTCATAGTGGTATCAACCACTAGTCGAAGTAAGTCCTTGTCCAAAGGTTTGGACAAATGTTGAAGAATCCCTTTGTATCAAGATCCCAAGAAGTTGCTGTGTCAGACAGGATGTAGATGAATGGTTCAGAGAACCGACAAGTTGTTAAATTAGACACATATGCAACACTTGGGTATCTTTATTGAGGAAACGTTTCGCCACACAGTGGCTTCATCAGTCCAATACAAAGTAGAAAGGTGTAAGGAGAGGAGGAGTTTGAGGTTATCAGTCCCTCGGCCTGGAGTCGATGTGTTCAGTCCATCAATCTTGTAGAAGTGTAGCACAAGGCCGTAGAGGTGGCTTATATGCTGTAATCAGGTGAGATGCAGCAGGAGGAGGCAGGTCATAGTGGTATCAACCACTAGTCGAAGTAAGTCCTTGTCCAAAGGTTTGGACAAATGTTGAAGAATCCTTTGTATCAAGATCCCAAGAAGTTGCTGTGTCAGACAGGATGTAGATGAATGGTTCAGAGAACGACAAGTTGTTAAATTAGACACATATGCAACACTTGGGTATCTTTATTGAGGAAACGTTTCGCCACACAGTGGCTTCATCAGTCAATACAAAGTAGAAAGGTGTAAGGAGAGGAGGAGTTTGAGGTTATCAGTCCCTCGGCCTGGAGTCGATGTGTTCAGTCCATCAATCTTGTAGAAGTGTAGCACAAGGCCGTAGAGGTGGCTTATATGCTGTAATCAGGTGAGATGCAGCAGGAGGAGGCAGGTCATAGTGGTATCAACCACTACATCCTGTCTGACACAGCAACTTCTTGGGATCTTGATACAAAGGGATTCTTCAACATTTGTCCAAACCTTTGGACAAGGACTTACTCGACTAGTGGTTGATACCACTATGACCTGCCTCCTCCTGCTGCATCTCACCTGATTACGCATATAAGCCACCTCTACGGCCTTGTGCTACACTTCTACAAGATTGATGGACTGAACACATCGACTCCAGGCCGAGGGACTGATAACCTCAAACTCCTCCTCTCTTACACCTTTCTACTTTGTATTGACTGATGAGCACTGTGTGCAACGTTTCCTCAATAAAGATACCCAAGTGTTGCATATGTGTCTAATTTAACAACTTGTCGGTTCTCTGAACCATTCATCTACACCTTCATTGTGATTTGTTGGACACATCAACCAAATTGTCAAGTCTTGCAATTTTCATATTCATGATCTCTATTCAATCAGGAAATACCTTCAAAAGCAGAGTATCTGGTCCTTATCCACATGTTTGTTTCTTCTTAAATGATTTTTTTGCAATTAATTGTGGGTTTGTCTAACTACTTGTTGAAAAAGATTTCAGCCTGTGTTGAATCGTGCAGCTAGTCTAGTATTTTTTATCCTAACTGGGGTTGCAATATATTCTTCATGTTAAATTAAGTAATTACTACAGGAGAAGGGGTTACTAGCTCCTTGCTCCTGGCATTTTAGTCACCATTTTCAACTTTGATGACTTACGGAGTAAGGATTCTTCTCCACTTCCCATGGAGATGAAGTTGAACAGAATTCTTCCTCTGTGAACCATGCGTGTCATAAGAGGCGACTAAAATGCTGGGAGCAAGGGGCTAGTAACCCCTTCTCTTGCATATACAGTGGACCCCCGCCTAACGAGCAAAATTCATTCCAGAAGCCTGCTCAAGTGCCATTACCGAACGAATTTACTTCCTTAAGAAATAATGTCACGTAGGTTAGTCTATTTCAGACCCCCAAAAATACACTTCCACAAGCACTTACAATATTATACTTACATAATTGTACGATTTCCGGGGTGTTCGTTAGCCGGGGGTCCACTGTACACACGTATGCAACACAATAACTGCACAAACATTATTATCATTATATTGTTTACAGAACTTGTTTACACAAACCAACAATGCAAAAAATTGTTCTATAATATATATACACATATATAATGACTGGACACTTTCAATCAACTTCCCTTAGCACTTGAAGCTGTGTGTGTGTGTGTGTGTGTGTGTGTGTGTGTGTGGACATTAAATTTGCTGAGTCAGGGTAAGGCAGCTGTCAAAATGACATATTATACCATTACTCACCACCCTCACTGCTGTCAACCTGTCAACACAAAAGGGAACCCATGTCTTCTTCCCCACAACCTCCTTCCTAGCTTCCTTTCTTCCTTCATTCCTTCCTTCCTTTCTTATTTCCTTCCTTCCTTTCATCTCTTCCTTCCTGCCTTCCTTTCTGCCTTCCTTTCTTCCTTCATTCCTTCCTTTTTTTCTTCCTTCCTTTCTTACTTCTTTCCTTCCTTCCTTCCTTTCCTCCTTCCTTCCTTCTTCTTTCCTTCCTTCCTCTCATCTCTTCTTTCCTTCCTTTCATCTCTTCTTTCCTTCCTTCTTTCCTTCCTTCCTCTCATCTCTTCCTTCCTTCCTTACTTTCTTTCTTTCTTTCTTTCTTTCTTCCTTCCTTCCTTCCTTCCTTCTGGTATCCTGGGCATTGCTTTCGGTCACAAACTCTTCAAAACCATGAAATTCATCTTCAGAGACACTTCCATCTGTGTTAGAGCTATCACTGAGGAAGAGAAGAGTCCTAGATTCGCCGGGGAGTCAGGTATTTCTTACCGCTAGGCATGCTGAACATGGACTACTGAAATGGCTTTCCCACAATGCACCACTGGCTGCCCGATTTTTTTTTATACTGCGCACACTGACCACACAGACCCATTCTCTCACATGTGGGCTTACCAGCTTTCTCCCACTTGATTTGAGGCTGCTAGAATTTAGGCGTATAGATACGTCCAAAACAGTGGCTCGTAAGACGTATATATACGACCGAAACAGTCAAAGGGTTAATGGTAAAAATTTTCGCAAAGTACTGCTTTACGCTTGGGGCAAACACTTCATGTATCCACTCAGTGAAGAACTCCCTTGTTACCCAAGCTTTACTCTTTGCCCTCCACATTACACCGAGTTTACTTTTTATCATATTGTTTTTCTTAAACACCCTTGGATTTTCAAAGTGGTAGACTAGCAATGGTTTGATTTTGCAGTCCCCACTAGCATTACCACACAACAAGAGTGTTAGCCTGTCTTTCATGGGCTTGTGTCCTGGTATTGATTTTTCTTCTTGTGTGATGTAGGTTCTCTTAGGCGTTCTTTTTCAAAAGAGGCCGGTTTTATCACAATTAAAAACTTGAGGAATAAATCCCTCATTATACTATACATAGGTTTAAAATTTCTTAACACACTATGAATCCCTCTCCCCTTTTTAAACCTATCAAACCAGCCCCTATTTGCCTTAAATTCATCACTTTCTGCACTGTTTCCCACAGTGTCTTGCCTAAGATCATTATATAACTGCTTTGCTTTTTCACAAATTGTTTCAGAAGCACTATCACCGGCCTATTGTCTTTCATTAACCCTTTCAGGGTCGGTGCCGTACTAGTACATTTTATGCACCAGGGTCAGTGCCGTACTAGTACGCATAAATTCTAGTGGCCTCAAATTAAGCGGGAAATGGCTGGTAGGCCTACATATGAAAGAATGGGTCTGTGTGGTCAATGTGCACAGTATAAAAAAATCCTGCAGCACACACTGCATAATGAGAAAAAAAAACTATGACCGTATTTTTTGTTTAAAACAGCGACTTTGCAGTCTATTTTTGTATGGTATTTATTGATGTACAGTGGACCCCCGCCTAACGAGCACCCTGGAAATCGTACAATTATGTAAGTATAATATTGTAAGTGTTTGTGGAAGTGTATTTTTGGGGGTCTGAAATAGACTAACCTACGTGACATTATTTCTTAAGGAAGTAAATTCGTTGGGTAATGGCACTTGAGCAGGCTTCTGGAATGAATTTTGCTCATTAGGCGGGGGTCCACTGTATTCTCGTTTTCTTGGTCTCATTTGATAGAATGGAAGATATATTACAGAAATAGAGATGATTTTGATTGTGTTTACGATGACAAGTACCTTGAAATTGAGCTCAAATTAGCGAAAATGTTCGATTTTTGCCGATGTTCAAGAGTAAACAAATCACTCCATGCGTCCAATACACGTCAACTGGTGAGTCTAATATTCTTTCACAAGTGTGGTGATATTATTTATACCGTTTTTACAATGATGCAGTTGTATACATAACAGTAAATCTTCTATTTTTTGTGAGAATAAAAATTCAAAATGGAAAGCAAAAGTAATGCAAGAGGTGCATGGAGACATGACTAATGAACAGAGAAAATGTTATTTTAGTGCCAGGAATGTCTGCCTTGTTTATTCTGGACCCCATTTTGAAATTAGCATAATTTGAAATTTGTGTGAAATTGGCCAAATTGCCAATTTCTGACCACTTTTTTGGGTAGTTTCTTTTACTCAATCGATAGAAAAAATGGAGTTCTAGCGAAATAGCTATGATTTTAGTAGACTGGGATATTGGAATTGGCCAAAAATAGGGCTCAAAGTGGGCGAAATGCCGATGCATAAATATCGTCGAGACCGATAACTTGCGAGAGCATGAATCTCGACATTTTCCATCAAATTTCATACTTTTAGGTGTCGTTATGATCGGAAAAGATTATAATTTCATAATTTTTTTTTTTTTTTTTTTTTTTTTTTTTTTAAATTTTGACTGAGAATGAGTTTGGGAGAGGGCCTGTCGACCCAGCATAGGGTTAATCCACACTAACAAAGGATTTTCCTATTTCTTCAATTTCTATTCCATCAATTTTGTCAGACTTTGTCCAGATGGACTGTTTTGCTTAGATTGAATGTCAGGGCAACATCTGAATACTAAGTCAAATTTTTCTCAAAAAAAAAAAGTTTGGTGAATATCAAATTGTACGACCATAGAAACGTACGAATGTTGAGGTTCCACTGTATGTGACTGAGGGAGGTGGACATATGTTTATCTCTCACTGTGTATTTATGTGTGTCTTTGAGTACTATTTCTTTATCTAATATTTGTGTCAGATTAACCAGTGGCTATGAAATCACAAAATCTGCTCTTGGGTGTAAATATCGTTACATAAAAACTATGTAAATTAAAAAAAAGGAAAAACAGGTTATTCAAGAGATTGCTGCAAGTGGCAGGACTCCATGTTGCCATCGCATGAGCATCCAATGTCAACTATCATACTAATACATTTAACTCCATTTTTTTGTATGGCTTAAAGAAATAAGCATTATTATTGTTATTATTATTATGTGGAATCATGTACTAAAGGCAATACATTAAATGATTATGTATTGAATCAGTTTTATATAGAATAATAAAAACCTGAATGTGAGATATATCTTTAATGGATATACTATATACTAGAGATTTTAATTAATGAGCTTGAATAATTTTGAGAATGTTTGTGGTGTATTAGGTATCGGAGACACGTGTGGAGGACCTGGTGGAACAGTACTTTGCAGGACTTGAGGATCAAAACCAACAGCTGTTTTTGCTAACAGAGCGAGGTCTGGCAAGAGCTGTCCGGTCTTTTGTGGATAAAGATGATAAAGATGCCATCAGTGAAATTATCAAGTAAGTTTTCCTCCATTTACAATAAAAAAAACTTTTCCTACAATTGATATCCTACATTTTTACAGATATAGAAAATTACTTTTTCATGTTTTGATTGCTGCAAGTGGTGGACTCCATGTTGCCACCGCATGAGCATCCAATGTCAACTATCATACTAATACATTTAACTCCATTTTTTGTATGGCTTGAAAGAAATAAGCATTATTATTGTTATTATTATTATGTGGAATCATACCAAAGGCAATACATTGGAATGATTAGTGTATTGAATCAGTTTTATATAGAATAATAAAACCTGAATGAGATATATCTTTTTAATGGATATACTATATACTAGAGATTTTAATTAATGAGCGAATACTTTTTTGGAGAATGTTT
>WNWK01006895.1:62431-100141 GCA_009830355.1 Cherax destructor | reverse complement strand
GGGGACCCATTCTATGCTGACCAGGCATCTCAGGCCAATCGTGCCAAATTTGGAGGCAGGAAAATAAAACGTAAATATACGTTTGGTGCAGTAGCGGTACTAACGTATACAGTGGACCCCCCGAGTTTCGATCATAATTCATTCCAGAAGGCTGCTCAAGTGCCATTACCGAACGAATTTACTCTCTTAAGGAATAATGTCAAGTAGGTTAGTCCATTTCAGACCCCTAAAAATACACTTACAAAAGCACTTACAATATTATACAGTGGACCCCCGGTTTACGATGGTCTCCAAACTAGCCTTTTTATATAAGTTTATTTTTGTAAGTGCTTTTGTAAGTGTATTTTTGAGGGGTCTAAAAGGACTAATTTACTTACATAATTGTATGGGAGATTCTAAAGAAAAGTTGCAAAGGTTAGTGGACGAGTTTGGGAGGGTGTGTAAAGGTAGAAAGTTGAAAGTGAACATAGATAAGAGTAAGGTGATGAGGGTATCAAACGATTTAAATAAAGAAAAATTGTATATCACATTGGAGAGAGGGATTATGGAAGAAGTAAATGTTTTCAGATATTTGGGAATTGATGTGTCAGCGGATGGGTTTATGAAGGATGAGGTTAACCATAGAATTGATGAAGGAAAAAAGGTGAGTGGTGCGTTGAGGTATCTGTGGAGACAAAAAACGTTATTCATGGAGGCAAAGAAGGGAATGTACAAAAGTATAGTGGTACCAACACTCTTATATGGGTGTGAAGCATGGGTTGCAAATGCTGCAGCGAGGAGGAGGCTGGAGGCAGTGGAGATGTCTTGTCTTGTGTAAATATTATGCAGAAAATTCGGAATGTGGAAATTAGGAGAAGGTGTGGAGTTACTAAAAGTATTTGTCAGAGGGCTGAAGAGGGGTTGTTGAGGTGGTTTGGTCATTTAGAGAGAATGGATCAAAGTAGAATGACTTGGAGAGCGTATAAATCTGTAGGGGAAGGAAGGCGAGGTAGGGGTCATCCTAGAAAAAGTTGGAGGGAGGGGGTAAAGGAGGTTTTGTGGGCGAGGGGCTTGGACTTCCAGCAAGCATGTGTGAGCGTGGTAGATTGGAGTGAATGGAGACGAATGGTTTTTGGGACCTGACGAGCTGTTGGAGTGTGAGCAGGGTAACATTTGTGAAGAGATTTAGGGAAACCAGTTAATTGATTTAGTTGGACTTTTAGTCCTGGAAATGGGAAGTACAATGCCTGCACTTTAACCCTTTCGGGGTCGGTGTCGTACTAGTACGTTTTACGAGCAGGGGTTGGTGCCGTACTAGTACGCCCAAATTCTAGCGGCCTCAATTTATGCAGAAAACGCCTGGTAGGCATACATATGAAAGAATGGGTCTGTGGGTCAGTGTCGCAGTATAAAAAATCCTGCAGCACACACTGCATAATGAGAAAAAAACTGACCGCTTTTTCGATTAAAACAGCGACTTTGCAGTCTATTTTCGTATGGTATTTATTGATGTATTCTCGTTTTCTGGTCTCATTTGATAGAATGGAAGATATATTATAGAAATAGAGATGATTTTGATTGGTATGACAATGACAAATACCTTGAAATTGAGCTCAAGTAGCAAAATGTTCGATATTTGACGATGTTCAAGAGTAAACAAATCACACCATGCGTCCAATACACATCAACTGGCGAGTCTTATATTCATGCACAAGTGCTCTGATATTGTGAGATAATAAAAATTCAAAATGGAAAGCAAAAGTAATGAAACAGGGCCTGGAGACGTGGCTAATGAAAAGAGAACATGTTATTTTAGTGCCAGGAATGTCTGCCTTGTTTACTCTGGACCCTATTTTGAAATTGGCATAGTTTGAAATTTGTGTGAAATTGGAAAATTGCCATTTTCTGACCACTATTTTGGGTAGATGAAATTGGTAAAAGGAGGTTTCTTGTACTCAATCGATAGAAGAAATGGAGTTCTAGCAAATAGCTATAATTTTAGGAGACTGACACATTGGAATTTGTCGAAAATAGGGCTCAAATTGGGTGAAATCGCCGATGCGTCAGTGTCATAGATACCGCGAACTTCGCAAAGCATAATTCCGATAGTTTTCATCAAATTTCATAATTTTTGTGGCGTTATGATCGGAAAAGATCTCTATCATTTCATAAGAAAAAACTAATTTTTTTTTTTCCAAAAAATTTTCGACCCCAGGAACACGTTTCCAAGAAGGCCTGTCGACCCCCAAAGGGTTAAAGGAGTGGTCTGGGATAGTGACAGCTGGGAGGGCCTATTCTCAGCTGTCGTATCTGAGCACCTCTGCAAAGACAGTGATTATGTATGAGTGTGGTGAAAGTGTTGAATGTTGATGAAAGTATTTTCTTTTTGGGGATTTTCTTTCTTTTTGGGTCACCCTGCCTCGGTGGGAGATGGCCGACTTGTTGAAAAAAAAAAAAAATAATTGTACGATTTCCGAGGTGACCGAAACTCGGGGGTTCACTGTATATACGTTTGGACCGTTTACGGGTTAAGGGTTAAAGGAGGGGTTTGGTATACTGGCTGCTTGGAGTGACATTTAAACTGTCGTATCGAAGCACCTCTGCAAAGACAGTGATTATGTATGAATGATTATGTATGAATGTTAAAAAAAAATTATACAGAACAGGGAAACTAAAAATGAATACTAAATGAAAATCTAACTGAAATATTTTTTTTTATTTTTTTTTATTAACACATCGGCCGATTCCCACCAAGGCAGGGTGGCCCAAAAGAAAACTTTCATCATCATTCACTCCATCACTGTCTTGCCAGAAGGGTGCTTTACACTACAGTTATAAAACTGCAACATTTACACCCTCCTTCAGAGTGCCGGCACTGTACTTCCCATCTCCAGAACTCAAGTCCGGCCTGCCGGTTTCCTGAATCCTTCTAAATGTTACTTTGCTCACACTCCAACAGCACGTCAAGTATTAAAACCATATGCCTCCATTCACTCTATCAAATACGCTCACACATGCTTGCTGGAAATCCAAGCCCCTCGCACACAAAACTTCCTTTACCCCCTCCCTCCAACCTTTCCTAGGCCGACCCCTACCCCGCCTTCCCTCCACTGAAATACTGAAATACTGAAATACTGTACAGTAAATGACAATTTAACTGCCTCTTACCTGTCAGAGGAGAGCTAATGGCAAAATTCTAGTGGCTTCAAATCTTGTGGGAGAAAGCTGGTAGGCCTACATGTGAGAGAATGGGTCTGAATGGTCAGTGTGCGCAGCATAAAAAAATCCTGCAGCACGAAGAGCATAATGAGAAAAAACTGTGACTGTATTTTTGGTTTGAAGCAGCAACTTTGCGGTGTATTTTCGTATGGTATATTAATGGTTGTATTCTCATGTTCTTGGTCTCATTTTATAGAATGAAAGATATGTTACAGAAATAGACATGATTTTGAGCTCAAATTAGCGAAAATGTTTGATTTTTGCCGATGTATTGTTTTGTTTTAGTAAACAAATCACATCAAGCATCCAATACACGTCAACTGGTGGGTCTAATATGCATTCACAAATACATTGATAGTATTTAAACAATTATTACAATTATGCAGTAGTCTGAATAACAGTAAATCTTGTATTTGTCCTTTATTTTATTCGCCTTTCCTTTCCTCCCCACCCGCAAGGGTGGGCTAGCGGCCCACCCTTGCGTGCCGCTAGCCTCATTGCAGTGCTCCTCTAGAATATGACTGTCTCCACTACTACTATTACTACTACTACCACTTCCACTACTTACTTCATTAGTACCCCACTCTCTGGTACCCTCCCTGTCTGCCTGCCTATTAATACCACTTCCCCCGTCTCTGTGTGTTAGTGTGACTTTGTAAATGGTCCAAGTCGGGCCGAAACGTCGTCGTAAGCTCCTCTCTTTTTTATATGTGCGGGTTGTGTGTGTATTGTTCCAGTCACGGTATTGTGCCTTTTTTGTTATTTAGTAAATCTTCTATTTTTTGAGAGTAAAAATTCAAAATGAAAAGCAAGTGTAATATAAGAGGGGCCTGGAGACGTGACTAATGAACAGATAAAATGTCATTTTAGTGCCAGGAATGGCTGTATTGTTTATGCAAGACTCTATTTTGAAATTGGCCTTCCTTGAATTTTATGTGAAATTGGCCAAATTAGTAATTTCAGATCACTTTATTGGGTAAATGGGCAGTTTCTTGTACTCAATTGATAGAAGGAAAGGAATTCTAGTGAAACAGCTATGAGTTTGGTCGACTGGAATAATGGAATTGGCCCAAAATAAGGCTCAATGTGGGCAAAATTGCCAATGCATAAATAACACAGAGACCGCTAACATCGCGATAGCATAATTCCTTAAGTTTCCATTAAATTTTGTACTTTTGTATTCATTATCTTTGGAATAAGATTATCATTTCATATGAAAAAAATTACAAAAATAATTTTCTCCATGGGGAAGTGGAACAGAATTCTTCCTCCGTAAGCCGTGCGTGTCGTAAGAGGCTACTAAAATGCCAAAAGCAAGGGGCTAGTAACCCCTTCTCCTGTATATATTACTAAATGTAAAAGGAGAAACTTTCATTTTTCCTTTTAGGCCACCCTGCCTCGGTGGGAAATGGCCGACGTGTTGAAGATGAAAAAAAAAAAAATAATTCTTTGACCTTGGGATCGTTGTCGGTCGACAACCACAGCACGTATGAAAACAAGGGCATTTTTTTTCTCAAATTTCTTGTTCAAAAACTGATTTGTTCGAGAAGTAGTGAGTTCGACAACTGAGGTTCCACTGTACACAACTTTCCTAATATGAATTTTAGTCCTTTCTTTGTCTCTATGGATGCTTTCCTTTCTCATTACATTGTCAAATGCACCAAACTTTAGAACACTCGTGACTTGACCTGATCTTTATCTCCTCCTCTCCTTACCTCTTCTCTGTTCCTATATTTTCTTTGCTTTTCCTTTCTTCTGCCTAGGTGGGTTCTGTCCTATCGGTTTTTATTCCCCTGGGTTTTTGTCCTACCCTTGTTTACCATTAGCTCTCCTGCAGTGCTTCTTTTTACTTTTTCTCTTGCTCTAAGACTACCTCTACTACTACTACTACTGTTGTTTTGCTACACTCCAATCTCTTACTCCTATATCACTACAACTACTACCTTCTTATTGCCACCTCTGCCACTGTTGCACTACTTATACTATTACTACCTCTACCACTACTTCTACAATTATACTACTATCTCTTGTTCTACTACTGGCCCCACTATTGTACTGCTCCCTTCCCTTTGCACTTTTATGTGACTAGTTAATGGTCTAAGTCAAACCAAAACATCATCATAAGTTCCATTCTCCTACATGCAGGTTCTTTGTGTACTGTTCCAGCCATGGTAATGTGCACATTTATTCTTTACCAACCACTCCTTCCTTAATATTGTGCATTAACTATTACATCCACAAGAATTATTATACCAGAAGCCCTTAGAAGGAAAACTGTGATAAGAAAATAGCTAGGAATATGAAGTCTTAAAAGATGATGGGGTGAAGGGCCACCAACACCTTACCTGGGTCTGTGACCAGCATTACCACCCTTTTCCCCCAAATCCAATATGCCGAAAGCCCAGTAACTCTGGTCACTTTTTTAAACTCAGATGTACTGATGGCTTGGTACATGTGGGAGCTCAGTGTTTGGTCAAGAATAAGGAAAGACATGCCACACTGCATGGTATCAACAAGGAAAAAATGGCATTACATTACTGAACTTTAAAATAATTGTGAGAGAAAGAGAGTTAGCTCTTGAGATGTTTTAAAAATAACCCTATTTTTGCATGTTATTCCTTGTATAGTGCATTCTTTCTGTGCCTGCCAACTTTCAGGAATGTAACCAGCAAGTTAAGTGAAGGATTAATATAGTTACCCAAGAATTATGTGACAAAAATATTTTTTATAACTCAGAAAAAACAAAGCAGAAATAAAAAATCTAGATATTTGTGGATAAAGAGAAGTAATTGTAAAACTGAGAGAAAACCATGCAAACTCAAAAATTAACACAATACCTTTTCGTTTGGTGTACTTAAGAGCTGCTCCATGGAATGCACTAACAGCCCGGAAAAATGCCCTTAAAATAGACCAGCGAAACACAGCTACAGGATCAGCTCCAGCTACTTCTCTTACAATACTATAACGACTGTTCTTCAATACACATATCAACTCAGGCCGCATAAGATCTAAGTTCTTTTCTCTAAAATCATGAACCTGAAAAAAAAAGTTACAATATTAGAAAGTAAAATTATATTCAACAAATTTCTATATATACTAAGACTGATTCATGCTAACCTACCACTATACACAACATTCTTCAAAATTTCTGATCTGCAAAGATTTTCTACCATACTAGTCTTCCCATCTAACTCTTGCAACATATCAATTTCCAATACAAACTGATTACAATATTTCATTCACCTACACATAAAACTTCTCTCAAATGTTCTTAATTTATTAAGTACTGTAGCACCATTTCAACATACTGTACCTCATTTAATGCTTTAAAAAATGTAAAAATTTATGGAGTAGTGTCAAAATTAATTTTATTGGAATAACTAATAAATTATATAAGAGAGCTGTCTACCATAACTTAAGTCATGTCACTTACTTTTGGTCTCATCATATCAAAGTAGAGACTTTTATAGCAGCACTTGCATCTTAAGCACATGTTCAACAGTGATTCACCCTTCCCCCACACACACATACACATATCCAAACTTTATTTATTAAACTAATACTTTCAAAGTCTCAACTTCATTTAGACTAACCCACAAAAAGTATTTCTTTTTCATTCAGCCATTTATTAGCCATTTATTAGTAGGTTGGTAAACAGCAACCACCCAGGGAGGTACTACCGTCCTGCCAAATGAGTGTAAAATGGAAGCCTGTAATTGTTTTACATGATGGTAGGATTGCTGGTGTCTTTTTTCTGTCTCATAAACATGCAAGATTTCAGGTATGTCTTGTTACTTCTACTTACACTTAGGTCACACTACACATTCCTGTACAAGCATATGTATATACACACACCCCTCTGGGTTTTCTTCTATTTTCTTACTAGTTCTTGTTCTTATTTCCTCTTATCTCCATGGGAAAGTGGAACAGAATTCTTCCTCCGTAAGCCATGCGTGTCGTAAGAGGCGATTAAAATGCCGGGAGCAAGGGGCTAGTAACCCCTTCTTCTGTGTATATTACTAATTGTAAAAGGAGAAACTTTCGTTTTTCCTTTTGGGCCACCCCGCCTTGGTGGGAAACGGCCGACGTGTTGAAAGAAGAAGAAAGAATGATTGCTGGTGTCTTTTTTATGTCTCATAAACATGCAAGATATCAGGTATGTGTTGCTACTTCTACTTACACTTAGGTTACGCTAAACATACATGTACACATTTATGTATACACACTCATCTGAAAGCCTAGGGAACGAATGGATTTGTCAGTTAAAAAAAGAGTAGGGGAGTTAGTAGATGGGGAGCTGGAGGTATTGGGTAGATGGCGGGAATATTTTGAGGAACTTTTAAATGTCGATGAAAAAAGGGAGGCGGTAATTTCATGTACTGGCCAGGGAGGTACAACATCGTTTAGGAGTGAAGAAGAGCATGATGTGAGTGTGGGGGAGGTGCGTGAGGCATTACGTAGAATGAAAGGGGGTAAAGCAGCTGGAACTGACGGGATCATGATAGAAATGTTAAAAGCAGAGGGGGATATAGTGTTGGAGTGGTTGGTATTTTTGTTTAAGAAATGTATGAAAGAGGAGAAGGTACCTAGGGATTGGCAGAGAGCATGTATAATTCCTTTATATAAAGGGAAGGGGGATAAAAGAGATTGTATGAATTATAGGGGAAGAAGTTTACTGAGTTCTCCATGGGGAAGTGGAACAGAATTCTTCCTCCGTAAGCCATGCGTGTCGTAAGAGGCGACTAAAATGCCGGGAGCAAGGCGCTAGTAACCCCTTCTCCTGTATATATTACTAAATGTAAAAGGAGAAACTTTCGTTTTCCCTTTTCGGCCACCCCGCTTCGGTGGGAAACGACCGACGTGTTGAAAGAAAGAAGAAGAAGTTTACTGAGTATACCAGGTAGTGTATGGCAGGGTTATTATTGAAAGAATTAGAGGTAAGACAGAGAGTAGGATTGCAGATGAGCAAGGAGGCTTTAGAGTGGGTAGGGGATGTGTAGATCAAGTGTTTACAGTGAAGCATATATGTGAACAGTATTTAGATAAATGTAGAGAAGTTTTCATTGCATTTATGGATTTAGAAAAGGCATACGATAGAGTGGATAGGGGAGCAATGTGGCAAATGTTGCAAGTGTATGGAATAGGTAGTAAGTTACTGAAGGCTGTAAAGAGATTTTATGAGGATAGTGAGGCTCAGGTTAGGGTGTGTAGGAGAGAGGGAGATTACTTCCCGGTAAAAGTAGGTCTTAGACAGGGATGTGTAATGTCACCATGGTTGTTTAATATATTTATAGATGGGGTTGTAAAAGAAGTAAATGCTAGGGTGTTGGGGAGAGGGGTGGGATTAAATTATGGGGAATTAAATGCAAAATGGGAGTTGACACAGTTACTTTTTGCTGATG
Organism: Cherax destructor; assembly: GCA_009830355.1. Lineage (NCBI taxonomy): Eukaryota > Metazoa > Arthropoda > Malacostraca > Decapoda > Parastacidae > Cherax > Cherax destructor. The sequence goes on along the minus strand of WNWK01006895.1, from coordinate 91,541 downwards.
ATACTGTGCTTATGGGAGATTCTAAAGAAAAGTTGCAAAGGTTAGTGGATGAGTTTGGGAGGGTGTGTAAAGGTAGAAAGTTGAAAGTGAACATAGATAAGAGAAGAGGGAATATAAATACAGTGGTACCTCGAGTTACGATATTTTTTTGTTCGAGAATGCTGTTCAAGTGCCATTACCAAACAAATTTATCCCCATAAGGAATAATGTAAAATAGACTAGTCCTTTTACACCCCCAAAAATGTACCTACAAAAGCATTTAAAAAATAAACTTACATAAAAGGGCGATTTTGGGGACCATCGTAACTCGAGGTACCACTGTATATAAATTCAAGGATTATGTGGATCAAAATAAGGGTTGGATACGAAAAGTGGGTCATAATAAGCGTGTATGGACCTGGAGAAGAGAGGAGTGTAGAGAATAGAGAGATTTTAGGAGATGTTAAGCGAATGTATAGGAACTTTTGAACAAAGTGGGAGGGTAATTGTGGTAGGGGACCTAAATGCTAAAGTAGGAGAAATATTTAGAGAGGGTGTGGTAGGTAAGTTTGGGGTACCAGGTGTAAATGATAATGGGAGCCCTATAATTGAACATTGTATAGAAAGGGGTTTAGTTAGAGGCAATACATATTTTAAGAAAAAGAGGATAAATAAGTATACAAGATATGATGTAGGGAGTAATAACAGAAGTTTGTTGAACTACATATTGGTAGATAAAAGACTGTTGAGTAGACTTCAGTATGTACATGTTTATAGAGGGGCCACAGATATATCAGATCACTTTCTAGTTGTAGCTACAGTGAGAGTAAAAGGGAGATGGGATACAAGGAAAATAGAAGCAACAAGTAAGAGAGAGGTGAAAGTTTATAAACTAACAGAGGAGTCAGTTAGGGCAAGATATAAACAACTCTTGGAGGATAGATGGGCTAGTGACAGTATAGGTAAAGGGGTTGAAGATGTATGGGGTAGGTTTAAGAATGTAGTGTTAGAGTGTTCAGCAGAAGTTTGTGGTTATAGTAAAGTGCATGTGGTGGAATGATGATGTAAAGAGAGTAGTAAGGGAGAAAAAGTTAGTATATGAGAGGTTTTTACAAAGTAGAAGTGATGAAAGGAGGGAAGAGTATATGGAGAGAAAAAGAGAGGTTAAGAGAGTGGTGAAGCAATGTAAAAAAAGAGCAAATGAGAGAGTGGGTGAGATGTTATAAACAAATTTTGTTGAAAATAAGAAAAAGTTTTGAAATGAGATCAATAAGTTGAGGAAGCCAAGGGAACGAATGGATTTGACAGTGAAAAATAGGAAAGGAGAGTTATTAAATGGAGAGTTAGAGGTACAGTGGACCACCGGCTAACAAACAAAATTCATTCCAGAAGCCTGCTCAAGTGCCATTACCGAATGAATTTACTTCCTTAAGAAATAATGTCACGTAGGTTAGTCTATTTCAGACCCCCAAAAATACACTTCCACAAGCACTTACAATATTATACTTACATAATTGTACAATTTCCGGGGTGTTCGTTAGCCGGGGGTCCACTGTCTACCTGGAGAGAATTCCAGGGGTCAACGCCCCTGCGGCCCGGTCTGTGACCAGGCCTCCTGTTGGACCAGAGCCTGATCAGCCAGGGAAGATGGAGGGAATATTTTGAGGAATTGTTAAATGTTGATGAAGATAGGGAAGCTGTGATTTTGTGAATAGGGCAAGGAGGAATAACATCTTGTAGGAGTGAGGAAGAGCCAGTTGTGAGTGTGGGAAAGTTCGTGAGGCAGTGGGTAAAATGAAAGGGGGTAAGGCAGCTGGGATTGATGGGATAAAGATAGAAATGTTAAAAGCAGGTGGAGATATAGTTTTGGAATGGTTGGTGCTATTATTTAATAAATGTATGGAAGAGGGTAAGGTACCTAGGGATTGGCAGAGACCGTGCATAGTTCCTTTGTATAAAGGCAAAGGGGACAAAAGAGAGTGCAAAAATTATAGGGGAAAAAGTCTGTTGAGTACACCTGGTAAAGTGTATGGTAGAGTTATTATTGAAAGAATTAAGAGCAAGATGGAGAGTAGGATAGTAGATGAACAAGGAGGTTTTAGGAAAGGTAGGGGGTGTGTAGACCAAGTGTTTACAGTGAAACATACAGCTGAACAGCATTTAGATAAGGGTAAAGAGGTTTTTGTAATATTTATGGATTTAGAAAAGGCGTATGACAGGGTGGATAGGGGGGCAATGTGGCAGATGTTGCAGGTGTATGGAATAGGAGGTAGGTTACTGAAAGCAGTGAAGAGTTTATACGAGAATAGTGAGGCTCAGGTTAGAGTATGTAGGAGAGAGGGAGATTATTTCCCAGTAAAAGTAGGCCTTAGACAGGGATGTGTGATGTCACCATTGCTGTTCAATATATTTATAGATGGGGTTGTAAAAGAAGTGAATGCACAGGTGTTGGCAAGAGGTGTGGGGTTAAAAGATAAAGAATCTAACACAAAGTGGGAGTTGTCACAGCTGGATTTTGCTGATGACACTGTGCTTTTGGGAGATTCTGAAGAGAAGTTGAAGAGGTTAGTGGATGAGTTTGGTAGGATATGTAAAAGAAGGAAATTGAAAGTGAATATAGGAAAGAGTAAGGTGATGAGGATAAAAAAAAGATTAGGTGATGAAAGATTGGATATCAGATTGGAGGGAGAGAGTATGGAGGAGGTGAATGTATTCAGATATTTAGGAGTGGACGTGTCAGCAGATGGGTCTATGAAGGATGAGGTGAATCACAGAATTGATGAGGGTAAAAGTGTAAGTGGTGCACTTATGAGTCGTCTGTGGAAACAAAGAACTTTGTCCAAGGAAGCAAAGAGGGGAATGTATGAGAGTATAGTTATACCAACACTCTTATATGGGTGTGAAGCATGGGTGGTGAATGTTGCAACGAGAGAGAGCTGGAAGCAGTGGAGATGTCATGTCTGAGGTCAGTGTGTGGTGTGAATATAATGCAGCGAATTCGTAGTGTGGAAATTAGGAGGAGGTGCAGGATTACCAAGACTATTGTCCAGAGGGCTGAGGAGGGGTTGTTGAGGTGGTTTGGACATGTAGAGAAGATGGAACAATGTATGACTTCGAGAGTGTATAAATCTGTAGTGAAGGGAAGGCAGGGTAGGTGTCGGCCTAGGAAATGTTGGAGGGAGGGGGTAAAGAAGGTTTTGTATGCGAGAGGCTTGGACGTCCAGCAAGCACGCATGAGCGTATTTAATAGGAGTGAATGGAGACAAATGGTTTTTAATACTTGACGTGCTGTTGGAGTGGAAGTAAAGTAACATTTATGAAGGGATTCAGGGAAACCGCAGGCCGGACTTGAGTCCTTGAGATGTTAAATAATGCAGTTTTATAACTGTAGTGTAAGCCTGCCTCTGGCAAGACAGTGATGAAGTGAATGATGATCAAAGTTCTTCTTTTTCAGGCCCACCCTGCCTTGGTGGGAAACGGCCGATGCGTTAATAAAAAAAATAAAAAAAAATTTATTACAATCTCTTTTGTCACCCTTCCCTTTATATAAAGGAATTATACATGCTCTCTGAGAATCCTTAGGTACCTTCCCCTCTTTCATACATTTATTAAACAAAAATACCAACCACTCCAACACAATATCTCCCCCTGCTTTTAACATTTCTGTCATGATCCCGTCAGTTCCTGCTATTTTACCCCCTTTCACCTCCCTTTCTTCATCGACATTTAAAATATTCAAAATATTCCCGCCATTTACTTAATACCTCCAGCTCCCCATCTACTAACTCCCCTACTCTGTTTTTAACTGACAAATCCTTTCGTTCCCTAGGTTTTCTTAACTTTTTTATCTCACTCCAAAACTTTTTCTTATTTTCTGCAAAATTTCTTGACAGTGCCTCTCCCACTCTTTCATCTGCTCTCCTTTTGCACTCTCTCACCACTCTCTTCACCTTTCTTTTACTTTCCATATACTCTGCATTTCTTACAACACTTCAGTTTTACAAAAACATCTCATAAGCTACCTTTGTCTCTTTTATCACACCCTTTACTTCATCATTCCACCAATCACTCTTCTTTCCTCCTGCACCCACCCTCCTATAGCCACAAACTTCTGCCCCACATTCTAATACTATCCCAACCCTCTTCAACCCCCCAATAGTTGCTTATATCTGACCCTAACTTTCTCCTCCCTTAGTTTATACACTTTCACCTCTCTCATACTTGCTGTTGCCATTTTCCTTATGTCCCATCTACCTCTTACTCTAACTGTAGCTACAACTAAATAATGATCCGATATATCCGTTGCCCCTCTATAAACATGTACATCCTGAAGCCTACCCATCAACCTTTTATCCACCAATACATAATCTAACAAACTACCTTGTATACTTATTTATCCTCTTTTTCAAAAAATATGTATTACTGATTACCAAACCTTTTTCTACACATAGCTCAATTAAAGGCTCCCCATTTTCATTTACCCCTGGCACCCCAGATTTACCTACTACTCCCTCCACAACATTTTTACGCACTTTAGCATTGAGATCCCCAACAACAAGTACAGTGGACCCCTGAGTAACGAACACCCCGGAAATCGTACAATTATGTAAGTATAATATTGTAAGTGCTTGTGGAAGTGTATTTTTGGGGGTCTGAAATAGACTAACCTACGTGACATTATTCCTTAAGGGAGTAAATTCGTTCGGTAATGGCACTTGAGCAGGCTTCTGGAATGAAGTTTTTTCGTTACTCGGGGGTCCACTGTTCTCTCTCATTTGGTTCAAAACTCCCCACACACTCACTCAACATTTCCCAAAATCTCTCTCTCTCCTCTACACTTCTCTCTTCTCCAGGTGCATAAACACTTACTATAACCCACTTTTCACATCCAACCCTTATTTTACACCACATAATCCTTGAATTGATTCATTTATATTCCCTCTTTTCCTGCCATAACTTATCCTTCAACATTATTGCTACTCCTTCTTTAGCTCTAACTCTGTTTGAAACCCCTGACTTAATCCCATTTATTTCTCCCCACTGAAACTCTCCTACCCCCTTCAGCTTTGTTTCACTTAAGGCCAGGACATCCAGCTTCTTCTCATTCATAACATCCACAATCATCTCATATCATTCGCACAACAACCACGCACATTCAAACATCCCACTTAGATGCTTTTCTTGTTTTTCTTTTTAGTAAGATATACGGGAAAAGGGGTTACTAGCCCATTGTTCCTACCATTTTAGTTGACTTTTACAACACACATGGCTTACAAAGGAAAGATTCTTATTCCACTTCCCCATGGATATGAACGGATAAGTAATAAGAACAAGAACTATTAAGATAAAATCAAAGAAAAAACTCACTAAAACACTATATCCCCCCCTTGATTTTAACATTACTGTCATGATCCTGTCAGTTCCAGCTGCTTTATTCCCTTTCATTTTACGTAATGCCTCACGCACCTCCCCCACACTCACATCCTGCTCTTTTTCACTCCTAAAAGATGTTATACCTCCCTGGCCAGTGCATGAAATTACTGCCTCCCTTTCTTCATCAACATTTAAAAGTTCCTCAAAATATTCCTGCCATCTACTCAATACCTCCAGCTCCCCATCTAACTCCCCTACTCTGTTATTAACTGACAAATCCATTCGTTCCCTAGGCTTTCTTAACCTGTTTCTCTCTCTCCAAAACTTTTTCTTATTCTCAGCAAAATTTGTTTACAGTTCCTCTCCCACTATCATTTGCTCTCCTTTTGCACTCTCTCACCACTCTCTTCACCTTTCTTTTACTCCCCATATACTCTGCCCTTCTTATATCACTTCTGCTTTGTAAAAACCTCTCATACACTACCATTTACTCTTTTTATCGCACCTTTTACCTCATCATTCCACCAATCCCTCCTCTTTCCTCCTGCACCCACCCTCCTATAGCCCACAAACATGTGCTCCACATTCTAACACTGCATTTTTAAAACTATCCCATCCCTCTTCAACCCCCCACTACTCATACTTGCACTAGCCCACCTTTCTGCCAATAGTTGCTTATATCTCACCCTAACTTCCTTCTCCCTGAGTTTATAAACTTTTACCTCTCTCTTACTTGCTGTTGCCATTTTCCTTTTGTCTCATCTACCTCTTTCTCTAACTGTAGCTACAACTAAATAATGATTTGATATATCCATTGCCCCTCTATAAACATGCACATCCTGAAGCCTACCCATCAACCTTTAATCCACCAATACATAATCTAACAAACTACTTTCATTATGTGTTATGTCATACCCTGTATACTTATTTATCCTCTTTTTCATAAAATATATATTACTTATTACCAAACCTCTTTCTACACATAGTTCAATTAAAGGCTCCCCATTTTCATTTACCCCTGGCACCCCAAATTTACCTACTACTCCCTCCACAACATTTTTATCCACTTTAGCATTGAGATCCCCAACCACAAGTACTTTCTCACTTGGTTCAAAACTCCCCATGCACTCACTCAACATTTACCAAAATCTCTCTCCTCTACACTTCTCTCTTCTCCAACACTATATTCCCTCCTGCTTTTAACATTTCTGCCATGATCCCGTCAGTTCCAGCTGCTTTATCCCCTTTCATTCTACGTAATTCCTCATGCACCTCCTCCACACTCACATCCTGCTCTTTTTCACTCCTAAAAGATGTTATACCTCCCTGACCAGTGCATGAAATTACTGCCTTCATTTCTTCATCAACATAATATTCCCACCATCTTCCCAATGACTTCAGCTCCCCATCTACTACTTCTCCTATTCTGTTTTTAACTGACAAATCCATTCATTCCATAGGTTTTCTTAACTTGTTTATCTCACTCCAATTTTTTTTCTTATTCTCAGCAAAATTTGTTGACAGTGCCTCACCCACTAAGGATGGGACAATACCAATTTTTTTTGCCAATACCAATACCATCAAAATTAGTTGATATCCATCAATACCAACACAGGATACAGATATGACATAAGTTAGCCAACACCCACTGATATGGATACTCAATTGCAGGACAATACTGGTATCAAAACTAGCTGATACCAAACATCCCTAATTTATATGTAAGGCATATACAAGGGTACATCGGGTTACGAGCTTAATTCGTTCCAGAAGGCTGTTCGAGTGCCGATACCGAACGAATTTGTTCCCATGAGGAATAATGTAAATTAGATTAATCCATTTCAGACCCCCCAAAATACACTTACAAAAGCACTTACATAAATACACTTACATAATTGTTTGAGTTGGGAGGTGCTCGTATGCCGAGGTACCACCCTGCCTCGGTGGGAGACAGCCGACTTGAAAAAAAAAAAAAAATACTTACGAGCAGCTCCCAACTCGAACAATTATGTAAGTGTATTTTTGTAGGTACTTTTGTAAGTGTATTTTTGGGGGTCTGAAATGGATTAATCTAATTTTCATTATTTCTTATGGGAAAAAATTCCTTCAGTATCGGCACTTGAATAGCCGTCTGGAACGAATTTTGCTCGTAAGTAGAGGTACCACTGTATATTTATAAGTAGCTATGTTACACGTGTATGTATACATGCATAAAAAGAGGAAAGGCCAATTACCTGATATTTGACTTTGCCAGCATAGTGTTTAATGATGAATGCTGACTCTTTCTTATGGGGTATTTCATAATATTTATTATCCTTGTGAACTGTGTTGATTTTCTGTAGAAATGTTTCATTGGTGGCAGCAGGAAAGCTAGGAAAAATTAATTATATAAAAATCATCACACAAAGCACATAGTATTTACAAAGATATTCAGATTTAATTTACCTAATAGCAGAACAGTGATAAAAATTGTTTTCTAAAATATGAATAAGACCTTTTTTTTATATTTTAAAATAACAAGTAATGATTATAATTTAACATTCATAATATATACAGCAGACCGTTATATTACATGGTAGTTACGCTCCTGAAAACGCCATGTTAGGTAATTCTGTGTTAGATAAGCTAAAGAACTTGTGGGAAAAATAGGGTTACGTTCCAAGGAGCCCTCAAAGAGCCAAACAACTTTTTTTTAGACCAACAGATCTTACAAAAATAAAAGTGAATATGTAATTGTAGTTCATTGTTGTGATACATTATGTTTTTACTGCTTAAGACTACAAATGCAACAGAAATAATAGTATTTCTTACCTTAAATTGTGGTTGCTGGTGTATGCCAGTGATTGTGAAAACAGCAGAGATGCATGGTTTGGCCCTACTGGGCTGAGGTGGATGGTTGTTGGTTGTCGGCAGAAGTAGGGGGTAGAGGTTCTGGTACTAAAGTCGATGGTTGTATTGGAGTGTACATAAATTCTGTAATGGATCTTTGGGCTGTTTTACCCTGCAGTACATTATACAGCTGATGGAAGGTGTCATCAGCTGGTCTAGACCCTGTTTCAAAGCACTGCTTCTTGATTTGTCAGGGTCCTCTTCAGTGAATAAGTCTGCTAGTTCAGCAGCAACATAGAACTGCTCACGTAACTACTGCAATGTTAACTGTTTTTCTTCAGGTTCTTCATCTTCTTTCTTTATTTGGCTCCCTTATATCTGTGCATCGAGCTCTGTCAACATTTCCTCTGGACTCCTGTCTTAATCATCATCGCCTTCTAAGAGCTCATTCACATCTTCTTCCTTCATATCTTCAAAGCCATCACGTGGTAATCTCCTTGCCAGCTGAACAATTTCCTGAATCTGACTCTCAAGCAAGGGAGAACCAGTGAAAGAATTAACTACAGAAGACCATAACTTTCCCCAGCCTGCATTTAATGTTGATTGGGGCACTTCATTTCATGCACTTCTAGCACAGCTGTGGCATCTGCAATGTTAAATTTATTACAGAAGCTTGGTACTGCCAGGTTGGAGTCAGAGTCCACTGATGCAACTAGTTTTTTCATAACTTTTTTTGTGTAGTTACACTTGAATGACTTAATAACTCCCCAAACCAGTGGTTGTATTAAAGATATTGTATTTGGAGGTAAAAATACAACTTTTACATGTGGGGTCACATCCAGCAAAGCTTGTGGATGAGTACAGGAATAATCAAGAATGAAGAAAGCCTTGAATGCAAGGTTCTTGCTGTGCAGGTAAAACTTCACTTCAGGAATAAAGTGATGCTTAAACCAGTCAATAAATATTTCCTCTGTCATCCATGTTGACTGGTTTGACCTCCAAATTACTGGTAAGGTGTTTTTATCTACAACTTTCAAAGAACGAGGATTCTTAGAGCGGTAAATAACCATGGGATTACACTTGAAATCACCTGACGCATTACCGCAAAGGAGCAAGGTGAAGCGATCCTTTGCTGCCGTGAAGCCCAATGCACTTTTCTCTTGCCGACTGATATATATTCTTGTTGGCATTTTCTTCCAAAAAACACTTGTCTTGTCAGCATTAAACACTTGATGTAGCTCATAGCCACCCTCAGAAATAATTTCCTGCAATTCAACAGGGAAATTATTTGTTGCTGTATCAGCTGAAGCACTTTCACCAGAAAACTTAATATTATGTAACTTATTATGCACTTAAAGTTGTGGAACCAGCCTGTGCTAAACATACTCTTTTTCAGGCCTTCCTTCCTTATCACACACTGCTTTAAACAACTGTAAGGCCTTTTCGCTAATTAAGATGAAATTAAGCGGTTCACTTTTCTTTGTTTTTTGTTCGATCCACTCAAGCAACAAGTTTTCCGCTTTATTTACTTGTTGTGATCTACATGTCATTCTTTTCTTGAGATGACATCCTGGGTTATTCATTACACAAGCTCGTATATTCACCCATTCTTTTTAATTGTATGAACTGACGCTTCAGTAAGGACATAGGCCTTCGCTATATCCACCACACGTGAGCCACTCGTAAGCTTCTCTAATATCTCAATTTCCTTTGTAACTCCTAGACTTAACCCTTTGGGAGTCGACAGGCCTTCTCGGAAACACGTTTTCAGGGTCGAAATTTTTTTGGAAAAAAAAAATATTTTTTTCTTATGAAATGATAGAGAATCTTTTTCCGATCATAACGACACCAAAAGTTTGAAATTTGAATGAAGACTTATGGAATTATGCTCTCGCGAAGTTATCGGTCTCAAAGATGTTTACTCATTGGCGATTTCACCCACTTTGAGCCCTATTTTTGGCCAATTCCAATGTTCCAGTCCACTAAAATCATAGCTATTTCGCTAGAACTCCATTTCTTCTATCGATTGAGTACAAGAAACTGCCTATTTACCAATTTCAACTACCCAAAATAGTGGTCAGAAAATGACAATTTGGCCAATTTCACACAAATTTCAAACGATGCCAATTTCAAAATAGGGTCCAGAATAAACAAGGCAGACATTCCTGGCACTAAAATAACATCTTCTCTGTTCATTAGTCACGTCTCCAGGCCCCTCTTACATTACTTTTGCTTTCCATTTTGAATTTTTATTCTCACAAAAAATAGAAGATTTACTGTTATGTATACAACTGCATCATTGTAAAAATGGTATAAGTAATATCAACGCACTTGTGCAAGAATATTAGACTCGCCAGTTGATGTGTATTGGACGCATGGTGTGATTTGTTTACTCTTGAACATCGGCGAAAATCGAACATTTTCACTACTTTGAGTTCAATTTCAAGGTACAGTGGACCCTCGAGTAACGAGCACACCGGAAATCGTACAATTATGTAAGTATAATATTGTAAGTGCTTTTGTAAGTGTATTTTTGGGGGTCTGAAATGGACTAACCTACTTGACATTATTTCTTAAGAGAGTAAATTCGTTCGGTAATGGCACTTTAGCAGGCTTCTGGAATGAATTTCGCTCATTACTCGGAGGTCCACTGTACTTGTCATTGTCAAACCAATCAAAATCATCTCTATTTCTGTAATATATCTTCCATTCTCTCACATGAGACCAAGAAAACGAGAATACATCAATAAATACCATACGAAAATAGACTGCAAAGTCGCTGTTTTAAACGAAAAAACGGTCGGAGTTTTTTTTTCTCATTATGCAGTGTGGTGCAGAATTTTTTTTATACTGCGCAAACTGACCACATAGACTCATTCTTTCATATGTAGGCCTACCAGCCGTTTCCTGCTTAATTTGAAGCCGCTACAATTTACTCGTACTAGTACGGCACCAACCCCTGCTCGTAAAACGTACTAGTACGGCACCGACCCCGAAAGGGTTAAACACTTGCCACTTTCAACAACACTTGTATGTCTACTGGGAGCCATGATTGCTTGGCAGATACAAGATATGGCAATTAAAAGATGTAAACTCAATTTACATAATAATAAACAGAGCTAACTCCTAGCAGAGAATGGTACTACACACGTATGAACTGAAGGCTGGGACAAGGGTGGCGGGGAGTGGCAGGGTATGGAGGTAGGTCTCCCTGTTGATTTAATGTTCTAACCCACAGCTAGGCAGAGGCCTGAGTTGGGGAAGTATCCTGTGAGCAACGCTCCAAATTTTTTCCCCTTCCGCAAACCGAACTATGTTAAGTTAATTTTAGCATTGTATAAAACTGTGCCACAATTTTTCAATGGTGCAATAACCAAAACATGGCAAATAAATCTGTGTAATATAACGGTCCACTGAAGATAAAAAAATTTAATCCATACACAAGTCAATTAGTTGTTGAGGTGCTCACCTGCACTGATCATCCAGCACACATAGCAGACCAGCTGGCTTGCCTTCAATCAATGCTAAACAATCAACATTATCTTGAAACTCTATATTGGTCCAGGTAATTCCTTCACGCTGGTATTCTTCTTGTTCATACTCAAAAACATGTTGGTTAAAGTAGTGCTGCAAGTGCTCATTGGCATAATTAATACAGAACTGTTCAAATCTGATAAAAAATGGAGAAATGAATGTCAACTTAATACCATAAAACCTTCTTCCCTAAACTGACATGTAATTAAACAAGTATTTTAGTGAGCCTATCACACACACAATGTACCTTTCTTTTTGATCCTTCTTATTTGATTTATCCAGTCGACATCATCTAAATATATATTATTTTTTCTTAGACTTTCCTTTTCATTTAGCTTCACTTACTTTTGTTATGCCTAATATCCTCTATCTCAACACATTCAAAAATTCTTCCTCATTACATGATCATACTGATATCTTCAGAACTCTAAATAAATTTATATTGCAATATAATGTTTAAATTCTTAAAACTAATTTTGGCTGTAAACTAAACAAGCCTCAAAGGCCTTTAGGCTGAGGTAATTGGAAACGACTCTAAGTCATTATGGAGAACTTATGGTGCAAATGAGATATTTTTGTCCTAATTTTGATTCACTGATCAATAATTATTTGTATAATGCACCCTGTATACCTTCTTTTCACCATATATCTCACAGGCTAATGCAGTACATACTCAATTAAATGAGCATTTTTTTTTTTTAAATAAATTGGTCATTCCCCACCAAAGCTGGCCACCTCAAAATGTGAAAACACAATCATGTCTTTCAAAAAGTAAATCAGGCATTACAATTTAAATGACTCCTAAAGCAGCATCCTCGCCCATGATATTTATGTAATAAATTCTCAAACTAACCTGTTGCTGTGACCAAAATCTTCAAAGCCAAATATATCAAGCACGCCAATTGAGTTACCACCCATATCACTGGATGATTCTTTTAGGGTGATCAGAGAGTAGTTTACCTGCAGGACAATCCAGTCAAACAATGCCCCATACAAGCACTTGGCCAGAGCATCACGGGCTGCAACAGCCTGACAAAGAAAAAATTATTTATTAAAAAAAAATCAAAACATATTACACCACATTGTAACAGTAATAATGTAGAGTAAAATGGCCTTCATTTTGACCAACAGTTATTGACAAAGAGCTACATAAATCTTTAATTACAGCTGTTACTAATAGATGAATATTGTATTTCCACAGTGTGTTTCTCAGTGGGTCATACCTCAGGCAAGCGATAGTGCATGACTAGAATCTCTCCCTGAACACGAGCCTTCTTGGACGTAAGTGCGTTCGTGAGTGTGTCCTCAGATACTCCAAGCAATGTAGATATAACACTAACTTGCTCAGGGTTTCGTACCAGTACTGATTCATCATGATGGTAGGTGGACTTCTTGGGCTGGAATTCTATGTTTCCTGTTTAGAAATTAAAGAGAACAAGATAAATGTTCAATATTATCAATGAAAGAAGAAAACTTTATTCAAATTTATTCTACAATCTACTACAAGACAAGCCAGACAAACTATATTGCTGTATCATTCTATGCAACATGTACTATAATCTGAGAGCAGCAACATCCAATGACAAAACTAGGCCAAAATAAACCAATTCTTCCAATGAGAGATTTCAACTCTACTACAGAAAAATAATTCAATAAAAAAAAATACAATATTACCATAAATCAAACCATGTTGGATGTTTTTTTTAAGTAACTAGCATAACTGCAATTTGAGAGGTCAATTCAGTGACTATAATTTCTAGGATAATTCTCTGAAAAGTTTAATTAAACTACTTTACCAAAATTTTAGATTCAAATTCCCCTTGTTTTCCTTAGTTTTAAGGAGCATGTATTCATCTTTTATGTCAACAATTTCTCCAAGATGGTTCTGGATTACATATGTCAAAAGGGCTAAGTCAGCTGTTATGAATAAGGACTGCCATACTTAACTTTGTATATCTTTGGAATTGATGTACAGTGGACCCCCGAGTTTCGTAAAAACTTCACTCCTGAAGTCTGCTCAAGTGCCATTACCGAACGAATTTACTCCCTTATGGAAAAATGTCACGTAGGTTAGTCTATTTCAGACCCCCAAAAATACTTTTCCACAAGCACTTACAATATTATACTTACATAAATGTACGATTTCCGGGGTTTACGAAACTCGGGGGTCCACTGTAATGGCATTATAGTACATTTATAAATGTCTCCCTGGACCTGCTCTAACACATACACCTTCTTAATCACTGGTATGAGTTTTGTATCTTAGCACCAGCAACCCACTCTCTGGGAATGTCCTGCTCATTTGGCATTTGCTCCCTTAATCTATTTTATCAAGTGTGGAGACAATTGTGTCACACTCACTACCATCTTTCCTTTAATTATCATCTACACTGGTTAAGAGATTTCTATGAATTTGACCTCTGTTATACCGCATATACTTGAAGATTTGATAACTAAACTTTCCCGGGAGGACCATGGGCCAGGCTCGTCTGGTGCTGCCTGGTCAACCAGGCTGTTGCTGCTGGAGGCCCGCTGCCCACATATCCATCACAGCCTGGTTGATCTGGCACCTGGTGAAGATATTTGTCCAGTTTCCTCTTGAAGGCTTCTACACTGGTTCCAGCCGTGTTTCGGATATCTTCTGGTAAGATGTTGAATAGTCTGGGACCCCGGATGTTAATACAGTGCTCCCGTATTGTCCCCACCGCACCCCTGCTCCTCACTGGATTTATTTTACACTTTCTCCCATATCTCTCACTCCAGTATGTTGTTATGGCAGTGTGCAGATTTGGGACCAGGCCCTCAAGTACTTTCCATGTATATATTATCATGTATCTCTCTCTCCTCCGCTCCAATGAGTACATGTTCAAGACTTGAAGGCGTTCCCAATAATTTAGATGTTTCAATGGCTCAATGTGAGCCGTAAACGATCTCTGGATTTGTTCCAGCTCTGCTATTTCTCCTGCCCTGAGCGGGCCGTCAGCACTGAGCAGTATTCTAAGTGAGGGCACTAGCGATTTGAATAGTGTCACCATCGGCATTATTTCCCTTGTTTTGAAAGTTCTCAATACCCACCCCGTCATCTTCCTGGCTGTTGTGATCTTTGTCTTGTTATGGTCTTTAAACGACAGATCAGCAGACATAATTATTCCCAAGTCCTTTACGTGTTCCTTTCGTTCTATGTGGTGACCCTCTTGCGTTTTGTATATAGTGTTCCTTTTGAGTTCTTCATTTTTCCATACCTAAGCAGCTGAAACTTATCACCATTGAACGTCATGTTGTTCTCCACTGCCCATTGGAAGACCCTGCTTATGTCCTCCTGTAATTTTCAGTGTCCTCTACCGTAGTGACTTTCATGCTTATTTTAGTGTCATCTGCAAATGATGATACAAAAAGTGTGCTGGGTGTTTTTATATATGTCTGCTATGAGGATTAGAAACAGCAGAGGTGCCAGGACAGTGCCTTGGGGCACTGAGCTTTTGACCTCGCTGATGCTGGATCTTGCCCTGTTCACTACTACTTTTTGTGTTCTTTGTGTTAGGAACTCAAAAATCCATCTGCCTACCTTCCCGTAATGCCTATGGCCCTCATTTTGTGCGCTATCACTCCATGATCGCATTTGTCAAACGCCTTTGCAAAATCTGTGTAAATCACATCTGCGTTTTGGTCGTCCTCCAATGCCTCTGTAATTCTGTCATAATGGTTCAGCAGCTGTGACAGGCATGATCGACCCGCTCTAAAGCCATGCTGGTTCGGGTTATGTTGGTTGTGCTGGTCCATGAACTTTGTAATCTGCCGTCTCATCACTCTTTCAAAGATTTTTATGATGTGAGAAGTGAGGGCTACTGGTCTGTAATTTTTAGCTAGTGCTCTACTACCTCCCTTATGCAAAGGAGCTATGTCTGCACTCTTTAAGGCCTCTGGAATTTCACCTAGATCTAAGCTCTTTCTCCACAGAATACTAAGGGCTCTTGCTAATGGTACTTTGCACTGCTTTATAAATAAAGCATTCCATGAATCTGGTCCAGGTGCTGAGTGAGTGGGCATGTTGGCCATTTCTTTTTCGAAATCTATGGAGGCATAGTATTGCAAGATAAAAATGTGATAACTCAAAACATTTCCTGGAGGACAAGGCCTGGCATGCATGTGTTAGTGAAACATGCAGGTGCTTCTTGTTAGGGTTAGGGTAGGTTCGTCAGAACACCGGACAGGTGGTTCCTGACGCAGGTCTTAGTCAGATGATGACCCGCCCTTGGAGCTTTTTGTCATCTGACCGAGGCCTTCCGCTGGCTTACCAGTCCACCCCTTTAAAAATTATGGTCTATTAAAACCACTTAATTAATTTGACACAAGAAGCACAGGTGTGAACAAGAACATCCTTAGAAGTGATGCAAGGAGGGAGAAGTATATGGAGAAAAAAAAAGAGAGGTTAAGAGAGTGGTGAAGCAATGTAAAAAGAGAGCAAATGAGAGAGTGGGTAAGATGTTATCAACAAATTTTGTTGAAAATAAGAAAAAGTTTTGGAGTGAGATTAATAAGCTGAGAAAGCCAAGAGAACAAATGGATTTGTTAGTGAAAAATAGGAGAGGAGAGTTATTAAATGGAGAGTTAGAGGTATCGGGAAGATGGAGGGAATATTTTGAGGAATTTTTAAATGTTGATGAAGATAGGGAAGCTGTGATTTTGTGCAGAGGGCAAGGATGAATAACATCTTACAGGAGTGAAGAACCCATTATGAGTGTGGGGGAAGTGCATGGGGCAGTAGGTAGAATGAAAGGGGGTAAAGCAGCTGGGATTGATGGGATAAACATAGAAATGTTAACCCTTAAACGATCCAAACGTATATATACATTCTTACCGCTACTAACCCGAATATTTTGAAAAAAAAAATATTTTTTTATAGAAATGAAGAGCACATTTTTTTAAGTGTTATAGGATAAAAAAAAATTTAGGGTCAGTACTTACCGAGATATGAAGCGGAGAAGTTGGCATTGGATGCTCACCTGACAGCAACAGGAGTCCTGCCGCTTGCAGAATTGTTGCCGATATACCTTTTTTTCTCTCTTTTTTTATTATTTTATATAATTTATATGTTCTGATAATTACAATTTATAGTAGTTCTTGTGATTTCATAGCCAATCATTGTTCTGACAGTAATATTAGGTACTGAAATTGTACTCAAATGATAATAATAATGATAGTGCATAATAATAAAAATAATAATAATAATAATAATAATAATAAATAATAATAATAATAATAAAGTTCCCTTGAAGCATTATGTAAGACGTTTGTCACTGCCTTATCTTATCTTATACTAATGACTCTGGTGACATTTGATGAGGGTGAGGGTAGTCTTATCTCTTCTTATCAGTCCAGTAATTAGTGATGACATTTGATGAGCTTACACTGCTTTGCTATATTTGTTACGCAAACTTGTCTGTCTGTGTGTCTGTCTTTCTGTCTGCCTGTGTGTTGTCTCCTTTCTGTCTGCTTGTCTCAGAGAGTAGCTCATGAACCAATTGGTATTACACAGATCACGAGCAAAGTATAACACCTTGTCTGAATTTTTTTAGTTATCCTAGGTAATTTACACAAGGTATAATTGTATTTACGTATGTGTTCCTATAAGATAGAGAGAGATAGAGACAAAGAAACAGATAGATACAGACAGACAGATGGAGATAGAGACAGCCAATCAGGTACCCAGCTGGCCAGCCAGCTGCTGGCAGCCAGGTGGCCAGCCAGCCAGCCAGCTGGCCGGCCAGCCTGCCGACATCACTTTCCACTTAAAAGGGGAGTATTAATATGACATGTCATCAGTGAATCCTTGGTGTTTGCTGCACTGTTTGCTCTAACTGGTGCTCCCACAAGGTACTAAGTGGTCTCAGATTTTTTTAATATGGCACACAATGACTGTTAAGATCCATTCTATGCTGACCAGGCATCTCAGGCAAATCGTGCCAAATTTGGAGGCAGGAAAAATAAAACGTAAATATACGTTTGGGGCAGTAGCGGTAAGAACGTATATATACGTTTGGACCATTTAAGGGTTAAAAGCAGGTGGGGATATAGTTTTGGAGTGGTTAGTGTTTTTATTTAATAAATGTATGGAAGAGGGTAAGAAACCTAGGGATTGGCAGAGAGCATGCATAGTTCCTTTGTATAAAGGTATAGGGGACAAAAGAGAGTGTAAAAATTATAGGGGAACAAGTCTGTTGAGTATACTTGGTAAAGTGTATGGTAGAGTTATTATTGAAAGAATTAAGAGCAAGACGGAGAGCAGGATAGCAGATGAACAAGAAGGCTTTAGGAAGGGTAGGGGGTGTGTAGACCAAGTGTTTGCAGTGAAACATATAGGTGGACAGTATTTAGATAAGGGTAAAGAGATTTTTGTGGCAATTATGGATTTAGAAAAGGCGTATGATAGGGTGGATAGGGGGGCAATGTGGCAGATATTGCAAATGTATGGAATAAGAGATAGGTTACTGAAAGCAGTGAAGAATCTTAACGAGGATAGTGAGGCTCGTGTTAGAGTATGTAGGCGAGTGGGAGATTATTTCCCAGTAAAAGTAGGCCTTAGACAGAGACGTGTGATGCCACGATGGCTGTTCAATATACAGTGGACCCCCGAGTTTCGTAAACCCCGGAAATCGTACAATTATGTAAGTATAATATTGTAAGTGCTTGTGGAAGTGTATTTTAGGGGGTCTGAAATAGATTAACCTACGTGACATTTTACCTTAAGGGAGTAAATTCGTTCGGTAATGGCACTTGAGCAGACTTAAGGAGTGAAGTTTTTACGAAACTCGTGGGTCCACTGTACAGTTGTAAGAGAAGTGAATGCTCGGGTGAAGGCAAGAGGTGTGGGGGTTAAAAGATAAAGAATCTAATGCAAAGTGGGAGGTGTCACAGTTGCTCTTTGCTGATGACACTGTGCGTTTAAGAGATTCTGAAGAGAAGTTGCAGAGGTTGGTTGATGAATTTGGTAGGGTATGTAAAACAAGGAAATTAAAAGTGAATACATATAGGAAAGAGTAAGGTGATGAGGATAACAAAAAAATTAGGTAACAGAAGATTGGATATCAGATTGGAGGGAGAGAGTATGAAGGAGGAGAATGTATTCAGATATTTGGGAGTGGACGTGTCAGCAGATGGGTCTATGAAAGATGAGGTGAATCATAGAATTGACGAGGGAAGAAGGTGAGTGGTGCACTGAGGAGTTTGTGGAAACAAAGAACTTTATCCATGAAAGCAAAGAGGGGGAATGTATGAGAGTATAGTTATACCAACGTTCTTGTAGGGGTGTGAGGCATGGGTGGTGAATGTTGCAACAAGGAGAAGGCTGGAGGCAGTGGAGATATCATGTCTGAGGGCAATGTGTAGTGTGAATATAATGCAGAGAATCCATAGTTTGGAGATTAGGAGGAGGTGCGGGCTTACCAAAACTACTATCCAGAGGGCTGAGAAGGGGTTATTGAGATGGTTTGGACATGTACAGAGGGTGGAATGAAATACAATGACTTCGAGTGTATAAATCTGTATTGGAGGGAAGGCGGGGTAGGGGTCGGCTTAAGAAAGGTTGGAGGGAGGGGGTAAAGGATGTTTTGTGTGCGAAGGGCTTGGACTTCCAGCAAGTGTGCGTGAGCAAATAGAAACAAATACTTTTTAGGACTTGACATGCTGTTGGGATGTGAGCAAGATAACATTTATGAAGGGATTCAGGGAAACTGGCAGGCTGGACTTGATTCCTGGAGATGGGAAGTACAGTGTCAGCACTATGAAGGAGGGGTGTTAATGTTGCAGTTTTATAACTGTAGAGTAAGCATGCCTCTGGCAAGACAGTGATGGAGTGAATGATGATGAAAGTTTTTGTTTTTCGGGCCACCCTTCCTTGGTGGGAAATGGCTGATGTGTTAAAAAAATATAAAAAAATGTTACTTTACTTCTGAGTAGTTTTGATAGCTCTTCTACCCTGATGAAGGCCAGGCTTCCCTTTTGACTGACTGGTTTCTGCTAGGAGCCATAAGTCCACAAAGCCATCACAACTCAGTTGATTCAGCACTTGTAGAAGGAAGCTATACAGCTTCTTCTACCTGTGACCAGCTTTGAGTCTTTTTACCCTTGCAGCAAGGCATGGGGCCAAGCTTTTGTTGACTGACTACTCAACCAGGCTGTTGTTGTTGATGGCCTGGTGGCCCACATATCTATTACAGTTTCTTACTGAGAACTTCAACACTAGTTCCAGCTGTTTCTGATATCTGCCAGTAGCAGGTTAAATATTCTTGAAGCATGGATATTAACACACTGTTCTTTCACTGTACCCTTGGCACCCCTAGTTTTCACTGGGTCAGTTTTGCACTTCCTCATATCTCTCACTCCAGTACAGTGTAATAACAGCATTTAGGCTTGCGACAAAAAGTGACAGAACCTTCTATTCAAGCTAAGAAAACTCTACCAGATAGAGAGAGAAATTCCACCAGTGTTTTGTGCAAGAGGGTCAGACAGATTGTGGTTAAAAAACTCAGCCACAAGCAGAAGATATGAAATAACCAATGAACATGATCTATCAAAATACCTTAATGAAACTGACCTGAACAAGACAGAGTAGTTCATGGTACAAGCTTGAAAACCCAACATACAGTAATAGAACAGTTTACCATACAAGCCAGAAACCCAACATACAGTAATAGAATAGTTCATAGTAAAAAGCAGAAAACCCCACATACAGTAACATGTAACCCCCTCCTTCCCTAATTACTGCTTAACCCTTAAACTGTCCAAACGTAGATCTACGTTTTATTTTTCATTCCTTCAAATTTAGTGCAATAGGCCTGAGTCGCCTAGACATGAGAGAATGGGTCAGCACCCTCAGTGTGCGCAGTATTAAAAAAATCCTGGACCACTCAGTACCTTGTGGGAGCATCAGTTCAATTGAGTGCCAGCTAGAGCAAATAGTGTGGCAAACACCTGGGATTCACGGATGTCATGTCGCATTAACACTCCCCTTATAAGAGGAAAGTAAAAATAGGTTAGATAAATACATGAGTGGCTGTAGGTGGGTGTGAGTTGGACCTGACTAGCTTGTGCTACTAGGTCTGATGTCATGCTCCTTCCTTCAGAGGATGTGACCTGACTATGTGGGTCATTGGTCTAAGCCAGGGGGTGACATGGACCTGCCTTGCATGGACCAGTAGGCCTTCTGCAGTGTTCCTTCTTTTTCATTATTTTTTTTTATTAACACATCGGCCGATTCCCACCAAGGCAGGGTGGCCCGAAAAGAAAAACTTTCATCATCATTCACTCCATCACTGTCTTGCCAGAGGGTGCTTTACACTACAGTTATAAAACTGCAACATTAACACCCCTCCTTCAGAGTGCCGGCACTGTACTTCCCATCTCCAGAACTCAAGTCCGGAATGCCGGTTTCCTGAATCCTTCATAAATGTTACTTTGCTCACACTCCAACAGCACGTCAAGTATTAAAAACCATATGCCTCCATTCACTCCTATCAAATACGCTCACACATGCTTGTTGGAAGTCCAAGCCCCTCGCACACAAAACTTCCTTTACCCCCTCCCTCCAACCTTTCCTAGGCCGACCCCTACCCCGCCTTCCCTCCACTACAGATTTATACACTCTCGAAGTCACTCTGTCTCGTTCCATTCTCTCTACATGTCCAAACCACCTCAACAACCCCTCCTCAGCTCTCTGGACAATCGTTTTGGTAATCCCGCACCTCCTCCTAATTTCCAAACTCCGAATTCTCTGCATTATATTCACACCACACATTGACCTCAGACATGACATCTCCACTGCCTCCAGCCTTCTCCTCGTTGCAACATTCATCACCCATGCTTCACACCCATATAAGAGCGTTGGTATAACTATACTCTCATACATTCCCCTCTTTACTTCCATGGACAAGGTTCTTTGTCTCCACAGACTCCAAGTGCTCCACACCCTTTTCCCCTCATCAATTCTATGATTCACCTCATCCTTCATAGACCCATCCGCCGACATGTCCACTCCCAAATATCTGAATACATTCACCTCCTCCATACTCTCTCCCTCCAATCTGATATCCAATCTTTCGTCACCTATTCTTTTGTTATCCTCATCACCTTACTCTTTCCTATATTCACTTTCAATTTTCTTCTTTTACACACCCTACCAAATTCATCCACCAACCTCTGCAACTTCTCTTCAGAATCTCCCAAAAGCACAGTGTCATCAGCAAAAAGCAACTGTGACAACTCCCACTTTGTATTTGCTTCTTTATCTTTTAGCCCAACACCTCTTGCCAAGACCCTCACATTCACTTCTCTTACAACCCCATCTATAAATATATTGAACAACCACGGTGACATCACACATCCTTGTCTAAGGCCCACTTTTACTGGGAAATAGTCCCGTTCCCTCCTACACACTCTAACCTGAGCCTCACTATCCTCATAAAAACTCTTCACTGCTTTCAGTAACCTTCCTAATATTCCATACACCTGCAACATCTGCCACATTGCCCCCCTATCTACCCTATCATACGCCTTTTCCAAATCCATAAATGCCACAAAAACATCTTTACCCTTATCCAAATACTGTTCACCTATATGTTTCACTGTAAACACTTGGTCTACACACCCCCTACCTTTCCTAAAGCCCCCTTGTTCATCTGCTATCCTGCTTTCTGTCTTACTCTTAATTCTTTCAATAATAACTCTACCATACACTTTACCAGGTACACTCAACAGACTTATTCCCCTATAATTTTTGCACTCTCTTTTGTCCCCTTTGCCTTTATACAAAGGAACAATACACGCTCTCTGCCAATCCCTAGGTAAATTACCCTCTTCCATACATTTATTAAATAATAGCATCAACCACTCCAAAACTATATCCCCACCTGCTTTTAACATTTCTATCTTTATCCCATCAATCCCAGCTGCCTTACTCCCTTTCATTCTACCCACTGCCTCACGAACTTCCCCTACACCCACAACTGGCTCTTCCACACTCCTACAAGATGTTATTCCTCCTTGCCCTACACACGAAATCACAGCTTCCCTGTCTTCATCAACATTTAACAACTCCTCAAAATATTCTCTCCATCTTCCCGATACCTCTAACTCTCCATTTAATAACTCTCCTCTCCTATTTTTAACTGTCAAATCCATTTGTTCTCTAGGCTTCCTCAACTTATTAATCTCATTCCAAAACTTTTTCTTATTTTCAACAAAATTTGCTGATAACATCTCACCCACTCTCTCATCTGCTCTCTTTTTACATTGCTTCACCACTCTTTTAACCTCTCTTTTTCTCTCCATATACTCTTCCCTCCTTGCATCACTTCTACTTTGTAAAAACCTCTCATATGCTAACTTTTTCTCCCTTACTACTCTATTTACATCATCATTCCACCAATCGCTCCTCTTCCCTCCCGCACCCACTCGCCTGTAACCACAAACTTCTGCTGAACACTCTAACACTACATTTTTAAATCTACCCCATACATTTTCGACCCCATTGCCTACACTCTCACTAGCCCATCTATCCTCCAATAGTTGTTTATATCTTACCCTAACTGCCTCCTCTTTTAGTTTATAAACCTTCACCTCTCTCTTACTTACTGATTCTATTTTCCTTGTATCCCATCTACCTTTTACTCCCACTGTAGCTATAACTAAAAAGTGATATGATATATCTGTGGCCCCTCTATAAACATGTACATCCTGAAGTCTACTCAACAGTCTTTTATCTACCAATACATAGTCCAACAAACTACTGTCATTACGCCCTACATCATATCTTGTATACTTATTTATCCTCTTTTTCTTAAAATATGTATTACCTATAACTAAACCCCTTTCTATACAAAGTTCAATCAAAGGGCTCCCATTATCATTTACACCTGGCACCCCAAACTTACCTACTACACCCTCTCTGCATGTTTCTCCCACTTTAGCATTTAGGTCCCCTACCACAATTACTCTCTCATTTGGTTCAAAAGTTCCTATACATTCGCTTAACATCTCCCAAAATCTCTCTCTCTCTTCTACACTCCTCTCTTCTCCAGGTGCATACACACTTATTATGACCCACTTTTCGCATCCGACCCTTATTTTAATCCACATAATCCTTGAATTTACACATTCATATTCCCTCTTTTCCTTCCATAACTGATCCTTCAACATTATTGCTACCCCTTCCTTAGCTCTAACTCTCTCAGATACTCCTGACTTAATCCCATTTATTTCTCCCCACTGAAACTCGCCTACCCCCTTCAGCTTTGTTTCGCTTAGGGCCAGGACATCCAACTTCTTTTCATTCATAACATCGGCAATCATCTCTTTCTTATCATCCGCACTACATCCACGCACATTCAGACAACCCATGTTCTTATGTATTCGGCAGGCTGGCTAGCTTTGGCTGTCTCTGGCTGTCTATATCTCTGTCTATATATGTCTATATCTGTCTATATCTGTCTATATCTCTGTCTATATCTATCTGTCCTATATCTCTATCTGTCTATCTATATATACAGTGGTACCTCGAGTTACGATATTTTTTCGTTCGAGAATGCTGTTCAAGTGCCATTACCAAACGAATTTATCCCCATAAGGAATAATGTAAAATAGACTAGTCCTTTTACACCCCCAAAAATATACTTACAAAAGCATTTAAAAAAATAAACTTACATAAAAGGGCGATTTTGGGGAACATCGTAACTCGAGGTACCACTGTATCTGTAATATATATCTCTCTCTCTCTGTCTCTCTCTCACATGTACACATAGTACAGTTATTATTTTTTTTTCTCAACAAGTCGGCCGTCTCCCACCGAGGCAGGGTGACCCAAAAAGAAAGAAAATCCCCAAAAAGAAAATACTTTCATCATCATTCAACACTTTCACCACACTCATACATAATCACTGTCTTTGCAGAGGCGCTCAGATACGGCAGCTGAGAATAGTTCCTCCCAGCTGTCACTATCCCAGACCCCTCCTTTAAAGTGCAGGCATTGTACTTCCCATTTCCAGGACTCAAGTCCAACTAAATCAATTAACTGGTTTCCCTGAACCCCTTCACAAAATGTTACCCTGCTCACACTCCAACAGCTCGTCAGGTCCCAAACACCATTTGTCTCCATTCACTCCTATCTAACAAGCTCACACATGCTTGCTGAAGTCCAAGCCCCTCGCCCACAAAACCTCCTTTACCCCCTCCCTCCAACCTTTTCTAGGACGACCCCTACCTCGCTTTCCTTCACCTACAGATTTATACGCTCTCCAAGTCATTCTACTTTGATCCATTCTCTCTAAATGACCAAACCACCTCAACAACCTCTCTTCAGCCCTCTGACAAATACTTTTAGTAACTCCACACTTTCTCCTAATTTCCACATTCTCAATTTTCTGCATAATATTTACAAAACACATTGCCCTTAGACAGGACATCTCCACTGCCTCCAG
This sequence comes from Cherax destructor, assembly GCA_009830355.1. Classification (NCBI taxonomy): domain Eukaryota; kingdom Metazoa; phylum Arthropoda; class Malacostraca; order Decapoda; family Parastacidae; genus Cherax; species Cherax destructor. The sequence goes on along the minus strand of WNWK01006895.1, from coordinate 66,357 downwards.
CCTCCTCCTCGCTGCAGCATTTGCAACCCATGCTTCACACCCATATAAGAGTGTCCTTCATCAATTCTATGGTTAACCTCATCCTTCATAAACCCATCCGCTGACACGTCAACTCCTAAATATCTGAAAACATTTACTTCTTCCATAATCCCTCTCTCCAATGTGATATCCAATTTTTCTTTATTTAAATCGTTTGATACCCTCATCACCTTACTCTTATCTATGTTCATTTTCAACTTTCTACCTTTACACACCCTCCCAAACTCGTCCATTAACCTTTGCAACTTTTCTTTAGAATCTCCCATAAGCACAGTATCATCAGCAAAAAAGTAACTGTGCCAACTTCCATTTTGCATTTAATTCCCCATAATTTAATCCCACCCCTCTCCCCAACACCCTAACATTTACTTCTTTTACAACCCCATCTATAAATATATTAAACAACCATGGTGACATTACACATCCCTGTCTAAGACCTAATTTTACCGGGAAGTAATCTCCCTCTCTCCTACACACCCTAACCTGAGCCTCACTATCCTCATAAAAATGCTTTACAGCCTTCAGTAACTTACTACCTATTCCATACACTTGCAACATTTGCCACATTGCTCCCCTATCCACTCTATCATATGCAATGAAAACTTCCCTACCTTTATCTAAATACTGCTCTCATATATGCTTCACTGTAAACACTTGATCTACACATCCCCTACCCACTCTAAAGCCTCCTTGCTCATCTGCAATCCTACTCTCTGTCTTACCTCTAATTCTTTCAATAATAACCCTGCCATACACTTTACCTGGTATACTCAGTAAACTTATTCTCCTATAATTCTTACTCTCTTTTTTATCCCCCTTCCCTTTATATAAAGGAACTATACATGCTCTCTGCCAATCCCTAGGTACCTTCCCCTCTTTCATACATTTATTAAACAAAAATACCAACCACTCCAACACTATATCCCTCCTGCTTTTAACATTTCTGTCATGATCCCGTCAGTTTCAGCTGCTTTACCCACTTTCATTCTACGTAATGCCTCACGCACCACCCCCACACTCACATCCTGCTCTTCTTCACTCCTAAACGATGTTGTACCTCCCTGGCCAGTACATGAAATTACCGTCTCCCTTTTTTCATCGACATTTAACCCTTAAACGGTCCAAACGTATATATACGTTAGTACTGCTACTGCCCCGAACGTATCTACCTGGAGTCTACCTGGAGAGAATTCCAGGGGTCAACGCCCCCGCGGCCCGGTCCGTGACCAGGCCTCTTGTTGGACCAGAGCCTGATCAACCAGGCTGTTACTGCTGGCCGCACGCAGTCCAACGTACGAACCACAGCCCGGCTGATCAGGTACCGACTTGAGGTTTTATTTTTCCTGCCTCCAAATTTGGCATGATTGGCATAAGATGCCTGGTCAGCATAGAATGGATCTTAACACTCGGTGTGCACCATATTAAAAAAAATCTGGGACCACTTAATACCTTGTGGGAGCACCAGTTAAATTGAGCGCTAGCTAGAGCAAACAGCGTGGCAAACACCAAAGATTCACTGATGTCATGTCATATTAACACTCCCCTTTGAAGTGGAAAGTGATGTCGGCAGGCTGGCAGGCCAACTGGCTGCCTGCCTGCCTGGCCACCTGGCTGGCAAGCAGCTGGTTGGCCACCTGGCTGGCCAGCAGCTGGCTGGTCAGCTGGGTACCTGATTGACTGTCTATCTCTCTCTGTCTGTATCTATCTCACATGAACACACATGTAAATACAATTATACATAGTGTATAATTGCAGACAGAAAGACAAACACACAGACAGACAGGACAGAAACACATAAAGACAGAAAGACAGACACACAGACAGACAGAAAGACAGACACACAGACAGACAGGCTTGAGTAACAAATAAAGGGAAGCAGTGTAATCTTATCAAATGTCATCACTGTAATTACTGGACAGATTAGAAAAGATAAGTCTACCCTCACCCCTCATCAAATGTCACCAGTCATCATTAATGGAGATCAGATGAGATAAGGCAGCGACACAACTCTTGCATAATGCTTCATGGGAATTTTATTATTACATATTATTATTATTATTATTATTATTATTATTATTATTCACTATTATTATTATTATTATTATTTTTATTATGCACTATCATTATAATTATTATTTTTATGCACTATCATTATTATTATTATTTGAGTACAATTTCAGTACCTAATATTAGTGTCAGAACAAAGATTGGCTATGAAATCACAAGAACTACTATAAATTGTAATTATCAGAACATAATTTTTTTTTTTTTAACACATCGGCCGATTCCCACCAAGGCAGGGTGGCCCGAAAAAGAAAAACTTTCATCATCATTCACTCCATCACTGTCTTGCCAGAGGGGTGCTTTACACTACAGTTATAAAACTGCAACATTAACACCCCTCCTTCAGAGTGCAGACACTGTACTTCCCATCTCCAGGACTCAAGTCCGGCCTGCCGGTTTCCCTGAATCCCTTCATAAATGTTACTTTGCTCACACTCCAACAGCACGTCAAGTATTAAAAACCATTTGTCTCCATTCACTCCTATCAAATACGCTCACACAAAAAAGATATATCGGCAACAATTCTGCAAGCAGCAGGACTTTTGTTGCTGTCAGGTGATCATCCGGAGCCAAATTCTCCGCCTCATATCTCGGTAAGTACTGACCCAAAAAAAATTTTTTTATCCTATAACACTTAAAAAAATGTGCTCTTTATTTCTATAAAAAAAAATTCAAAATATTCGGGGCAGTAGCAGAACTAACATCTATATACGTTTGGACCGTTTAAGGGTTAAAAGTTCCTCAAAATATTCCCGCCATCTACCCAATACCTCCAACTTCCCATCTACTAACTCCCCTACTCTGTTTTTAACTGACAAATCCATTCGTTCCCTAGGCTTTCTTACCTTGTTTATCTCACTCCAAAAATTTTTCTTGTTTTCAGCAAAATTTCTTGACAGAGCCTCTCCCATTCTTTCATCTGCTCTTCTTTTGCACTCTCTCACCACTCTCTTCACCTTTCTTTTACTCTCCATATACTCTGCTCTTCTATTAACACTTACTGTTTTGTAAAAACCTCTCATAAGCTACCTTTTTCTCTTTTATCACACCCTTTACTTCTTCATTCCACCACTCACTCCTCTTTCCTCCTGCACCCACCCTCCTATAGCCACAAACTTCTGCCCCACATTCTAATACTGAATTTTTAAAACTATCCCAACTCTCTTCAACCCCCCCACTACTCATACTTGCACTAGCCCACCTTTCTGCCAATAGTTGCTTATATCTCACCCTAACTTACTCCTCCCTTAGTTTATACACTTTTACCTCTCTCTTACTTGCTGTTGCCATTTTCTTTTTGTCCCATCTACCTTTTACTCTAACTGTAGCTACAACTAAATAATGATCCGATATATCCGTTGCCCCTCTATAAACACGTACATCCTGAAGCCTACCCATCAACCTTTTATCCACCAATACATAATCTAATAAGCTACTTTCCTTACGTGCTATGTCATACCTTGTACAGTGGACCCCCGGCTAACTAACAAAATTCATTCCAGAAGCCTGCTCAAGTGCCATTACCGAACGAATTTACTTCCTTAAGAAATAATGTCACGTAGGTTAGTCTATTTCAGACCCCCAAAAATACACTTCCACAAGCACTTACAATATTATACTTACATAATTGTACGATTTCCGGGGTGTTCGTTAGCCGGGGGTCCACTGTATATTTATTTATCCTCTTTCATAAAATATGTATTACTTATTACCAAACCTCTTTCTACACATAGCTCAATTAATGGTTCCCCATTTACATTTACCCCTGGCACCCCAAATTTACCTACTACTCCCTCCACAACATTTTTACCCACTTTAGCATT
>WNWK01006895.1:0-62331 GCA_009830355.1 Cherax destructor | reverse complement strand
CCACAGGCTTACCACTAGGATCTTTCCTTGGACCCATGGTAGCTCATTTAGCAGTTGCAAGCACTAAAAACAGTGGAATAATGACAATATACTGGTATGAATGCGTGGGTGTGGGTGGGTGGTCGCTCTCGCTTGTAAACAATAGCACACTGACGGTCCCTGGAGTGCGCGCTCAGCTGGGCAACAGGCGGACACGTCCGGTACGAATGTCGTTACACGAAGCAAACATCGTTACTCGCAATCAATTTTTTTACGTTATAAATATCGGTACTCGAAAATAACGTAAGATGACAGCATCGTAACTCGAGGTACCACTGTACATGTTTAAAGAGGGGCAACGGATATATCGGATCATTATTTAGTTGTAGCTACAGTTAGAGTAAAAGGTAGATGGGACAAAAAGAAAATGGCAACAGCAAGTAAGAGAGAGTTAAAAGTGTATAAACTAAGGGTGGAGGAAGTTAGGGTGAGATATAAGCAACTATTGGCAGAAAGGTGGGCTAGTGCAAGTATGAGTAGTGGGGGGATTGAAGATAGTTGGGATAGTTTAAAAATGCAGTACAGTGGCCCCACGGCTAACGAAAAAACTTCATCCTAGAAGCCTGATCAAGTGCCATTAACGAACGAATTTACTTCCTTAAGAAATAATGTCACGTAGGTTATTCTATTTCAGACCCCCAAAAATACACTTCCACAAGCACTTAATATATTATACTTACATAATTGTACGATTTCCGGGGTATTCGTTAGCCAGGGGTCCACTGTATTAGAATGTGGGGCAGAAGTTTGTGGCTATAGAAGGGTGGGTGCATGAGGAAAGAGGAGTGAGTGGTGAAATGAAGAAGTAAAGGGTGTGATATTATGAGAGGTTTTTACAAAACAGAAGTGTTAATAGAAGAGCAGAGTATATGGAGAGTAAAATAAAGGTGAAGAGAGTGGTGAGAGAGTGCAAAAGAAGAGCAGATAAAAGAATGGGAGAGGCTCTGTCAAAAAATTTTGCTGAGAACAAGAAAAAAAATTTTGGAGTGAGATAAACAAGATAAGAAAGCCTAGGGAACGAATGAATTTGTCAGTTAAAAACAGAGGAGGGAGTTAGTAGATGGGGAGCTGGAGGTATTGGGTAGATGGCGGGAATATTTTGAGGAACTTTTAAATGTCGATGAAAATAGGGAGGCAGTAATTTCATTTAGGAGTGAAGAAGAGCAGGATGTGAGTGTGGGGGAGGTGCGTGAGGCATTACGTAGAATGAAAGGGGGTAAAGCAGCTGGAATTGACGGAATCATGACAGAAATGTTAAAAGCAGGGGGGGATATAGTGCTGGAGTGGTTGGTATTTTTGTTTAATAAATGTATGAAAGAGGGGAAGGTACCTAGGGATTGGCAGAGAGTGTAAAAATTATAGGGGAATAAGTTTACTGAGTATACCAGGTAATGTGTATGGCAGGGTTATTATTGAAAGAATTAGAGGTAAGACAGAGAGTAGGATTGCAGATGAGCAAGGAGGCTTTAGAGTGGGTAGGGGATGTGTAGATCAAGTGTTTACAGTGAAGCATATATGTGAACAGTATTTAGATAAAGGTAGAGAAGTTTTATTGCATTTATGGATTTAGAAAAGGCATATGATAGAGTGGATAGGGGAGCAATGTGGCAAATGTTGCAAGTGTATGGAATAGGTAGTAAGTTACTGAAGGCTGTAAAGAGTTTTTATGAGGATAGTGAGGCTCAGGTTAGGGTGTGTAGGAGAGAGGGAGATTACTCCGGTAAAAGTAGGTCTTAGACAGGATGTGTAATGTCACCATGGTTGTTTAATATATTTATAGATGGGGTTGTAAAAGAAGTAAATGCTAGGGTGTTGGGGAGACGGTGGGATTAAATTATGGAGAATTAAATGCAAATGGGAGTTGACACAGTTACTTTTTGCTGATGATACTGTGCTTATGGGAGATTCTAAAGAAAAGTTGCAAAGGTTAGTTGACGAGTTTGGGAGAGTGTGAAAGGTAGAAAGTTAAAAGTGAACATAGATAAGAATAAGGTGATGAGGGTATCAAACGATTTAAATAAAGAAAAATTGATATCACATTGGAGAGAGGGATTATGTAAGAAGTAAATGTTTTCAGATATTTGGGAGTTGACGTGTCAGCGGATGGGTTTATGAAGGATGAGGTTAACCATAGAATTGATGAAGGAAAAAGGTGAGTGGTGCATTGAGGTATCTGTGGAGACAAAAACTTTATCCATGGAGGCAAAGAAGGGAATGTACGAAAGATAGTGGTACCAACTCTCTTATATGGGTGTGAAGCATGGGTTGCAAATGCTGCAGCGAGGAGGAGGCTGGAGGCAGTGGAGATGTCCTGTCTAAGGGCAATGTGTGGTGTAAATATTATGCAGAAAATTCGAATGTGGAAATTAGGAGAAGGTGTGGAGTTACTAAAAGTATTTGTCAGAGGGCTGAAGAGGGTTGTTGAGGTGGTTTGGTCATTTAGAGAGAATGGATCAAAGTAGAATGACTTGGAGAGCGTATAAATCTGTAGGGAAGGAAGGCGGAGTAGGGGTCGTCCAGAAAAGGTTGGAGGGAAGGGGTAAAGGAGGTTTTGTGGGCGAGGGGCTTGGACTCCAGCAAGCATGTGTGAGCGTGTTAGATAGGAGTGAATGGAGAAGAATGGTTTTGGGACATGACGATCTGTTGGAGTGTGAGCAGGGTAACATTTTGTGAAGGCATTCAGGGAAACCAGTTAATTGATTTAGTTGGACTTGAGTCCTGGAAATGGGAAGTACAATGCCTGCACTTTAAAGGAGGGGTCTGAGATAGTGACAGCTGGGAGGGACTTTTCTCAGCTGTCGTATCTGAGCTCCTCTGCAAAGACAGTGATTATGTATGAGTGTGGTGAAAGTGTTGAATGATGATGAAAGTATTTTCTTTTGGGGATTTTCTTTTTTGGGTCACCCTGCCTCGGTGGGAGACGGCCGACTTGTTGAAAAAAAAAAAAAAAGTTTACTGAGTATACCAGGTAAAGTGTATGGCAGGGTTATTATTGAAAGAATTAGAGGTAAGACAGAGAGTAGGATTGCAGATGAGCAAGGAGGCTTTAGAGTGAGTAGCGGATGTGTAGATCAAGTGTTTACAGTGAAGCATATATGTGAACAGTATTTAGATAAAGGTAGAGAAGTTTTCATTGCATTTATGGATTTAGAAAAGGCATATGATAGAGTGGATAGGGGAGCAATGTGGCAAATGTTGCAAGTGTATGGAATAGGTAGTAAGTTACTGAAGGCTGTTAAGAGATTTTATGAGGATAGTGAGGCTCAGGTTAGGGTGTGTAGGAGAAAGGGAGATTACTTCCCGGTAAAAGTAGGTCTTAGACAGGGATGTGTAATGTCACCATGGTTGTTTAATATATTTATAGATGGGGTTGTAAAAGAAGTAAATGCTAGGGTGTTGGGGAGACGGGTGGGATTAAATTATGGGGAATTAAATGCAAAATGGGAGTTGACACAGTTATTTTTTGCTGATGATACTGTGCTTATGGGAGATTCTAAAGAAAAGTTGCAAAGGTTAGTGGACAAGTTTGGGAGGGTGTGTAAAGGTAGAAAGTTGAAAGTGAACATAGATAAGAGTAAGGTGATGAGGGTATCAAACGATTTAAATAAAGAAAAATTGGATATCACATTGGAGAGAGGGATTATGGAAGAAGTAAATATTTTCAGATATTTATGAGTTGATGTGTCAGTGAATGGGTTTATGAAGGATGAGGTTAACCATAGAATTGATGAAGGAAAAAAGGTGAGTGGTGCGTTGAGGTATCTGTGGAGACAAAAAACGTTATCCATGGAGGCAAAGAAGGGAATGTACGAAAATATAATGGTAACAACACTCTTATATGGGTGTGAAGCATGGGTTGCAAATGCTGCAGCGAGGAGGCGGCTGGAGGCAGTGAAGATGTCCTGTCAAAGGGCAATGTGTGGTGTAAATATTATGCAGAAAATTCGAAGTGTGGATATTAGGAGATGTGGAGTTACTAAAAGTATTTGTCAGAGTGTTGAAGAGGGGTTGTTGAGGTGGTTTGGTCATTAGAGAGAATGGATCAAAGTAGAATGACTTGGAGAGTGTATAAATCTGTAGGGGAAGGAAGGCGGGGTAGGGGTCGTCCTTAAAAAGGTTTGAGGGACGGGGTAAAGGAGGTTTTGTGGGCGAGGGGCTTGGACTTCCAGCAAGCATGTGTGAGCGTGTTAGATATTAGTGGATGGAGACGAATGGTTTTTGGGACATGACGAGCTGTTGGAGTGTGACCAGGGTAATATTTTGTGAAGGGATTCAGGGAAACCAGTTAATTGATTTAGTTGGACTTGAGTCTTGGAAATGGAAAGTACAATGCCTACACTTTAAAGGAGGGGTTTGGGATATTTTCGGTTTGGAGGGATTTTCTGAACTGTCGTATCTGAGCGCCTTTGCAAAGACAGTGTTTATGTATGAGTGAGGTGAAAGTGTTGAATGATGATGAAAGTATTTTCTTTTTGGAGATTTTCTTTCTTTTTGGGCCACCCTGCCTCGGTGGGAGACGGCCGACAAGTTGAAAAAAAAAAAATGGCCTGGTATGAGACAGGACCCCATAAACGTTAACACATAACAGATAAATTTCCTCTTTGATAGTGTATTTTATTTAATTTGTATTACAATACCAGCCCATCATCTTAGTAACAGACAGTACAGTGGACCCTTGTATTTTGTGTATCTCCGTTTTCACCAATTTCAGTTTTCGCGCACTATTTTCGTGGAAATATTGGCTTAGTTTTCGCCGATTGGCTCAGTTTTTGTCGATGGTACGGAACCTGTCCAGTGCCCAGTGCGCATACGAAGCCCGCAAGCCCGCCTCCCATACACATTCTCAGGCAGTGTAACATTGTTTCTGGTTGAGTGAACATTATCCTGTGAGTTCATACAAAACATTTCTTAAAAATCCATTGTTTTTGGCCCCTGATTATTGTGTGTGACTACTAAATAAGCCCATATGGGCCCAAAGAAAGCCCCATAAGCCAGTCCTTTGGTAAAGAAATTGAGGAACACCATAGAATTAAAGAAAGAAATCGTAGCAAAGTATCAAAGTGGAGTCAATAAAGACTATAGCGCCAGCCAGCGATAAAGTGTAGCACTAACAGTGTAACAAGTAAGTTAAGCGATAGAAAAATGACGAAACGAAACTTAACTCCTCCATTGTTGTTTGAGGAATATAGGGGCACTGAGACCAGCAACGCCCTCTGCCACCATCTCCTCCAAGATAAGTGTAAATATTTCTTATTTATAAATTACGTACATTGTTTCGGTATGAATATTGGTGGTGGCCTGCTGCTACCAGGCCCAACACCACCACTATATGTACGGCTTATGGTCAGTGGCCCTTATAAACCCAAGAACAATAACACTATCACCAGTCCTCATATTTGTAATGACATATTTTATTCATTCTAGAGTATATATCATGTTTCTATGTTATTAATATTGTTTATTATGTCATATTAAATGAATTGTGATAGATAAATAAACCGTAGAGCTGATATTAGTGTCAAATTGAAGCATTTTGTCCTGCCTCCAAACAATAAAATCACCTCCCTCTCTCCTCCTCTCCGTCTTCAATACACCAGCAAGAGTCGCCAATAAAGGTAAGTGTGATGTTAAATGTTCATTTATACATGTTGTTAGTGCTTTATATTTATTTGTCATTCTTTTCTGTATGTAAATCTATATTTAATCTCAAAAAATTATTTTTTGTTAATACTCCTGGGTGTTTGAAACGAATTAATTGAATTTACATTATTTCTTATGGGGAAAAAGGTTTTAGATTTCGCCGATTTTAGTTTTAGACGATCCCTCTGGAACAGATTAAACACGAAAACCAAGGATCCACTGTATTTCACTATTGCTAAGACAGTCATTTTCATTTTAACACATCGGCCGTCTCCCACCGAGGCGGGATGACCTAAAAAGAAAGAGAAACCCCTCAAAAAAAGAAAAATACTCTCATCATCATTCAACACTTTCACAATCACTCATACATAATCACTGTCTTTGCAGAGGCGCTCAGATACGACAGTTTAGAAGTACCTCCAAACTGCCAATATCCCAAAACCCCTCCTTTAAAGTGCAGGCATTGTACTTCCCATTTCCAGGACTCAAGTCCGGCTAACTGGTTTCCCTGAATCCATTCACAAAATATTACCCTGCTCACATTCCAACAGCTCGTCAGGTCCCAAAAACCATTTGTCTACATTCACTCCTATCTAACACGATCACGTATGCTTGCTGTAAATCCAAGCCCCTCGCCCATAAAACCTCCTTTACCCCCTCCCTCCAACCTTTTTGAGGGTGACCCCTACCCCGCCTTCCTTCCCCTACAGATTTATATGCTCTAAAATTCATTCTACTTTGTTCCATTCTCTCTAAATGACCAAACCACCTCAACAACCCCTCTTCAGCCCTCTGACTAAAACTTTTAGTAACTCCACACCTCTTCCTAATTTCTACACTCCGAATTCTCTGCATATTTACACCACATTCCGAATTTTCTGCGTAATATTTACACCACACATTGCCCTCAGACAGGACATCTCCACTGCCTCCAGCCGCCTCCTTGCTGCAGCGTTCACAACCCAAGAGTGTTGGTACCACTATACTTTCGTACATTTCCTTCTTTGCCTTCCTGGATAACTTTTTTTGTCTCCACAGATACCTCAATGCACCACTCACCTTTTTTCCTTCATCAATTCTATGGTTATCCTCATCCTTCATAAACCCAAATGCTGACAAGACAACGCCCAAATATCTGAAAACATTCACTTCTTCCATACTTCCTCTCTCCAATGTAACATCCAATTTTTCTTTATCTAAATCGTTTGATACCCTCATCACCTTACTCTTATCAACGTTCACTTTCAACTTTCTACCTTTACACACCCTCCCAAACTCGTCCACTAACCTTTGCAACTTTTCTTTAGAATCCCCCAAAAGCACAGTATCATCAGCAAAAAGTAACTGTGTCAACTCCCATTTTGTATTTGATTTCCCATAATTTAATCCTACCCCTCTCCCCAACACCCTAGCATTTACTTCTTTTACAACCCCATCTATAAATATATTAAACAACCATGGTGACATTACACATCCCTGTCTAAGACCTACTTTTACTGGGAAGTATCTCCCTCTCTCCTACACACCCTAACCTGAGCCTCACTATCTTCATAAAAACTCTTTACAGCATTTAGTAGCTTACTACCTATTCCATACACTTGCAACATCTGCCACATTGCTCCCCCTATCCACACTAAATCCATAAATGCAATGAAAACTTCCCTACCTTTATCTAAATACTCTACCCACTCTAAAGCCTCCTTGCTCATTTGCAATCCTAATCTCTGTCTTACCTCTAATTCTTTCACTAATAACCCTACCGTACACTTTACTTGGTATATTCAGTAAACTTATTCCCCTATTTAACAAGTCTTAAACAGTGACTACCTGCTTTAGATAATTTTAGTGCACTTGGATGATGCCCATTTACTGTTCACAAATCAGAACATTTTATCGCACTTTTCTTTTTTTAACCCACTGGCCCTGTCCCACCAAGGTAGAATGACCCAAAAATTAAACACTTTCACCATCATTCACTCCATCACCCCTCTAAACTGCAAATATTCCCACTATCCTTCAGAGTGGAGGCACTGTACTTTTCACCTACAGGACTCAATTCTGGCTAACTAGTTGCCTTGAAGCCATTCACAAATGTTACCTTGTTCACATTCAACAGCTCATCAATTCCCATAAACCATTCACCTCCAATCATTCCAATCTAAAACACGCACACGCCTAACTAAACCTAACCTAAATAACGTAGATTAAGAAATATGCTGCAAACTTTATGTAAGAAAGCCAAACAGAATTTGCAAAATATTGGTCAATAATACACATACATAACAGATTTTGTTGCTTCTGTATCAAGAAACAACAAGACTTACCCAAGAGAAGAACAGCAGAGAGTATAGCAAAGAGTCGATGTTGTTTATCAGCTGTGAACCCCACCATCTCCATGGATTGCTTCAGTCTTACAAATTCAAACTGTTCATCACAACCATCAATGGTATAGCATTTGCTCTGAAAAAAAAAAAAAGACCATAAACCGCAGCTCATAAGGCAACTCGCTTGCTTGAAGAAATAAAACAGAGTTTACACAGCATATGAAACAATGCCTACAATAGTCCAATGAGTGTTCACTCAGAAAATGAAGGTTTGTTCTATCTGACCAGCATAAAAGAAAGTATTATTTGTGATTATTCACATCTTTATACAATATTGCATCATTAAATTATAAATAACACTATTTGCAACACACTGCTATCTCAGTGTACTGCATTGTATATCACTTACGCAATGTGTGGAGGCTTTGTAAATCTTTTGCCCAAAAATATTTTTTGTTTTTCACTCTAAATGGCATCAATATATCGTTCATGTGAGCTAGCATATCTGTGTATCATAATACTGATATCTTTTACTTCAACATTGTTTCTAATCACTAACTTGTTGTACAGAATGAGTTACACTAACAAGCATATTCTAGTTTCAGTACTCAAGAAATCGTAATGACATGTACTGTGGTTTATATTCCAGTCTTTCACAAACTTTTCAAATACAGTATATATGCCTCCAAATATTCTTCATTCTTTACTAGGGATGTGCCGAAGTATCGGTATCAGTATCAGTACCAATATCGGTAGGTAGTGGCTATTTTGATGGTATTGATATCAGCCTAAAAATGAGTATCGAGGTTGGAAAAATTTTTGATATTGTCCCATCCCTATTCTAATTTCCCTCAAATAATTTCTTTTAGATTAACATTTATAATTACAGCAATTACACTCACTGGCCACTTTATTAGGTAAACCCATCTAGTACTGAGTAAGAGGCCCCTCCCCCCCTTTGCCCCAGAACATTCTTTATGGCATGGATTCAACAAAGTGCTGGAAACATGATGCAGTTGCTGCAGATATGTCAGCTGCACATTTATGCTGCAAATCTCATATTTCACTGCAGCCCAAAGGTTTATGCCAAATTCTGACCCGACCATCTGAATGTTGCAGCAGAAATCACGCGTCATCACCAGGTGAAACTTATCCAATCTTTAACTGTCTAGTATTGGGGAGCCAATGCCTCACTGGCTCACCAATGCCTCATTGGCCTCAGCATCCTGTTCTTAGCTGACAGGAGTGTAACCTAGTATGATATGCTTATAAATCCCATCCACTTCAATGTTCGATGTGTTGTGCATTCAGAGACGCTCTTCTGCATATAAAATATAAAATAAAATAAAATAAAATAAAATAAAATACTTTATTGAGACATTGTACAGTTATATATGGTAGACCTAGTTATACATAGTTATTACATAGTTATTACTTAGTTATTAATGAGATGTACATGCCAAAAGCCCCTAATATGCTGTGCATTGCGGGCATTCTTAGGACTACTTAATTCTAGACTACATGGTAAAAAGTTATAGTTAATAATTTATAAAATAAGTAAAGTTGCATATCTATGTTATAAAGTTTGAATATAAGTTGAACATATCAATTAATTGTAGCAATACAACTAATTGAGTGAGATAACAATTTAAAACAATTAATTGCATTGCAGTTAGTTTACGTGGTCATTATAATGTAAGTGTTGTGGAAATAATTAGCTAAGTATGTAATATTCATAACAGGTTTTACATTCAATTGATTAGTCAGGTTTTTATGTTAAGTGATTATTCTACTTTGCTGGGAATGTTTGATATTGAGCAATTAGCTTTGGGTGAGAAGGTGGTTTTTTAGCATCGTTTTGAATTGGGGTACAGGTAGGGTTTCTTTGGCAATGATAGGTAATGAATTCCAAATTTTCGTGCCTTTTATATGCATTGAGTTTTTACATAGCGTTAGATGGACACGGGGAACATCGAGGAGTGATCTGTGTCTAGTGTTATGGTCATGTGTCCTGTTAAAATTGGTAAGGAGAAGTTTGAGTGGTGGGTTAATATTTGCATAGAGTGTTCTATGTATGTAATAGGCACAGTAGAAAGTATGGATGTCTTGTATGGTGAGTAAGTTTAGGTTTTTGAATATTGGTGGAGTATGTTGCCTGGAGTGAGAGTTTGTTATCATTCTAACTGCTGCCTTTTGTTGTGTTATTAGTGGTCTGAGATGAGTTATTGATGTAGAGCCCCAAGTGCAGATTCCATAGGTGAGGTAGGGGTAAATGAGTGAGTGATATAGGGTAAGGAGAGCTGGTTGTGGAACATAGTACCGTATCTTGGATAGTATTCCCACGGTCTTTGAGACTTTCTTGGAGATTTGTTGTATATGTGTCTGAAATTTGAGGCCACTGTCAAGATGGATTCCTAAGAATTTTCCCTCTGTGAGTTTTGTGATAGGGAACCCGTTTATCATTATGTTAAGTGGTGCGTTTGTAGCTCTGTTCCCAAACTGGATAAAATAGGTTTTATCAATATTGAGAGTAAGTTTGTTGGTCATCATCCAGGTAGATATTTTCTGCAATTCAGTATTTGCAGTGTTGGCTAGTGTGTCTGGGCTTGGGTGAGAGATAACGTCATCTGCAAAAAGTATGGGTTTGAGTAGTTGAGATGCATTTGGTAGGTCGTTAATGTAAATGAGAAAGAGTAGTGGGCCAAGAACACTTCCCTGTGGGACACCTATGGTAATAGTTTGCGTGTTGGAGCTAGCTCCATTTGTGTACACATATTGGTTTCTGTTGCTAAGGTATGATTTTAGGTAGTTTAGGGAGTGTCCTCTTATACCATAGTGTGATAATTTTAAGTGTAACAGATCATGGTCAACTGTATCAAAAGCTTTACGTAAATCAATGAAGATTCCCACTGGGATTTCTTTTTTCTCAAGGGCGGTGTAAATTATTTCTAACATGTGTATAATGGCATCATTTGTATTTTTATTAGGCCTGAATCCAAATTGACAGTGGTTGAGTACGTTGTTGGAGGTGAGGTAGGAATATATTTGTCTATGAATTAATTTTTCAAAGATTTTGGAGAGAAGGGGTAAGTTAGATATCGGTCTGTAGTTATTCAGGTCTGCTTGATCTCCTCCCTTATGTATTGGGGTGACCCTCGCTATTTTGAGTATTGATGGGAAGGTAGAGGATTCAATGGATTTGTTAAAGAGTGTTGCAATAATTGGTGAGAGAACTTGAGAGGCTTTTTTGTATATATAAGGTGGTAAAAGTTATTTAGGTCACCTGCTTTGTTTTTTAATGTGTTGATTATAAGTGAAACTTCTATTGGGTTGGTTGGGGCTAGGAATAGTGTGTTCGGATAGGTGCATACCACTGTTGTAATGACTGGTCATTTAACTTATTCTTGCCTTCCTCTAAGACTGAACCTGTCTAGCCATTCTCCTCTGACCTCTCTCATTACCAAGGCATTTTTGCCCACAGGGCTGCCACTCACTGGATGTTTTGGGTTTTCACAGCATTCTCTGTAAACTCTAGAGAATGCTGTACATGAAAATCCCAAATCAGCAGTTTGAGATACTCAAACCACCCCAGCTAGCACCAACAATCATTCCACAATCAAATTTCTTCCCAATTCTGACGTTTGGGCTGAACACCAAATAGTGGCCACTGAGTGTATATTGTTACAGCATATCAAAATCTTTGTCATGACCATATCTGATTTGCAATACCTAATATACTGACCCCTCTACAAGCACCTTAGGCACAGAATGTTTGAGAGTATTTCTTTATACTCTTTCTACTTTCATGCTTTTGTTAAAATGAATCTAGTTATTTAATGATCTGACACAATTATAACACTGCACATAGTTCTTTTATTTCAAAATACTTCACCATTATGTTTTAAAAGCTAATAATTTTTAATTTTAATAACATGAAATGTAAATGTAGAATGATAGGTTAACTGTCCTCAAATACATAAAAAGAAGACACTTAGCAGAGTAAATCATTACTGAACATTTTGCTCAAGAGCAAAACTATGGTTCATCCTGTCAGGTGACTTTAATAGTAAACATTTAATTTGCCCAAAACAAAATATGATAGCACAGTTTGGAAATGTATTGAAAATCCTTACAAGACTTTAAATAAAACTGCTAAATGTACTCAGTCAACATTAGGGCCACTCTTATTAGCAACATATACAGTATCAATTAAAAAGCTAAAACTAGTACCTGAAAATGTTTGTATATACAAGAAAGTTACAATGCTAACCTGATTGAGGTAGCGGTAGTCAGCAGGTTTTAGAAGGTGAAGGGCTTGACGTACTTGTGAAGATGCCCCAGCAAGAAGGTAATAGAAGACATGATAACTGCGCTCATTGTGAGCTTGAGAACAGATCCTGGACTTCTCCAACAGGTACTTCTGAACACATGCCCTGGTAAAGCAACACTAAACTTACAAACAATGCATTTACAAAACTATACATTATATTTTAATTTCTAGATCCTTGTTCATCTTATTCATGTACTGGCCATGGTGTCAGAATGGTTAGTGTATATTTGGATGACAATCAAGTGATTACAATTCAGATATTCAGACAAATTGAATTTCTAATTCAATTAAAGTTAGTTTTCAATGTTGCTATATGCTTACTGGCTTGTGATGAAAGCATAACTGGTTCACTAATTAACAGTCAAGTCAGAGACGTATACCTTCCTATCTCACTACATGATACAGTAGTTCCAGAGTCTGCAAGGAAAATAACTGGCAAAGAAAAAGACTGGCTAGATAAAAAGAAACTTCAAAATAATGGTTGACAAGCCATGAAGATAAAGTACTCTTCAAGGCATGTGTATTCTCAAGATTTTGAATATATACAGAGAACTTTCAATATCTGCATCAATTTAAACAATTATTGGTAATAAAGTCCCTCAAATAATACTTCCCGGAATGCAGAAGAGAAAGTTATATACAGTATGTAAATTTAAATGTACAAAATACTGAAGGGAAAGTGGAGAAGAATCCTTCCTCCATAAGCCATGTGTGTAGTAGGAGGCAATTAAAATGATGGGAGCAAGGGACTAGTAACCCATTCTCCTGTATAAATTATTAATCTAAAAAAAACTGTTTCTTATTTTTTGGGTGTGCCTACTTTGGTGGGAGACAGCTGGTGTGTTAAAAAAAATTACTGAAGGCATGAAATATGGTGCAAAATATCCCCAGTGAAAAGGAGGAGTGCCTGATAACCCAATAAGCATTAAGAGCCATAAAGGACAAACCAAGGGCAAACCAACCATCAAGGGCCTGTAGGAGGGCAAACCAAATATCAAGGGTTTGTATGACAAACCAAGGATCAAGGGCTTGTATAAGGACAAACTAAGCATCAAGGACCTGATAGGGCAAACCAAGCATCAACAGCCTGTAGGAGGGCAAACCAAGCATCATGGACTTGATAGGAGAAACCAAGCATCAAGGGCCAGTATGAAGTCAAACCAAGCCTCAAGGACTTGTAGGACAAACCAATCATCAAGGGCTTGTATGAGGTCAAACCAAGCATCAAGGGCCTGTATGAGGTCACACCAAGCATCAAGGACTTGTATGAGGTCACAACAAGCATCAAGGGCTTGTATGAGGTCAAACCTAGCATCAAAAGCCTGTATGAGGTCACACCAAGCATCAAGGGCCTGTATGAGGTCACAACAAGCATCAAGGGCCTGTATGAGGTCACACCAAGCATCAAGGGCCTGTATGAGGTCACACCAAGCATCAAGGGCCTGTATGAGGTCACACCAAGCATCAAGGGCCTGTATGAGGTCACACCAAGCATCAAGGGCCTGTATGAGGTCACACCAAGCATTAAGGGCCTGTATGAGGTCACACCAAGCATCAAAGGCTTGTAGAACAAACCAAGCATCAACGACCTGATAGATCAAACCAAGCATCAAGAGCTTGTAGGGCGAACCAAGAATCAAGGGCTTGTAGGACAAACCAAACGTCAAGCGCTTGTATGAGGTCAAACAAGTCATCAAGGACTTATATGAAGACAAACCAAGCATCAAGGACCTGTAGAATAAACCAAGCATCAAGGTCCTGATATGAGGACAAACCAAGCAACAAGGGCTTGTAGGACAAACTAAATGTCAAGCACTTGAATGAGGTCAAGCCAGTCATCAAGGACCTCTATGAGGTCAAACCAAGCATCAAGGGCTTGTAGGATAAACCAAGCATCAAGGGCTTGTAGGATAAACCAAGCATCAAGGACTAGCATGAGAACAAACCAAGCATCAAGGGCCTGTATGAGGACAAACCAAGCATCAAAGGCTTGTAGGACAAACCAAGCATCAAGGGCGTGTATGAGGTCAAAACAAGCATCAAGGATCTGATAGGATAAACCAAGCATCAAGGGCCTGTATAAACACAAATCAAGCATCAAGGGCTTGGAGAACAAACCAAGCATCAAGGAACTGTATGAGGACAAACCAAGCATCAAGGACCTGTATAAACACAAATCAAGCATCAAGGGCTTGGAGAACAAACCAAGCATCAAGGAACTGTATGAGGACAAACCAAGCATTAAGGGCCTGTATGAAAATAAATCAAGCATCAAGGGCCTGTATGAGGACAAACCAAGCATCAAGGGCCTCTATGAGGACAAACCAATCATCAAGGGCCTATATGAGGCCAAACCAAGCTTCAAGGGCCTGTATGAGGACAAAACAAGCATCAGGGGCTTGTAGGACAAATCAAGCATCAAGAACCTGATATGAGAACAAACCAAGTATCAGGGACTTGTACAACAAATGAAGCATCAAGGACTTGTAGGACCAACCAAGCATCAAGAACTTGATAAGGACAAAAGAAGCATCAAGGACTTGTAGGTCAAAACAATCATCAAGGACCTGATATGAGGATAAACCAATTATTATTATTATAATCAAACAGAAGCGCCAAACCACAGGGGTTATACAGCAGGATAAACCAAGCATCAAGGTATTGTAGATCAAACCAAACATCAAGGACCTGATATGAGGACAAACCAAGGCTATGAAGTACAGGCTGCCCATCACTAATCCGGCATCATTGGGACCCTGTAGAGTGCCGGATTAGTTATTTTGCCAGATTACAGGGTGGTTAGGTTAGAATACATTTAACTCAATGGCAATTTTGCCCATTTTATGCCCTATTTTTTACCCATTCCATTGTTGCAGTCAACGAAACTCGTAGCTATTTCACTAGTACAGTAGGGCCCCGCTTTTCAGCGTTTCGCCTTACGGCGTTCCGTTAATACAGCAAGTTCAAATTATGACCAAAACTTTCTATACGGCGAGCGGTCTTTCAAATGTGGCGCGCACCACCCAGTTTGTTTACATTTTCCGTGACCACATCTCTCTATTATGTAATAATTACTCTTGGGCACATTAAATGTCCAATTTTACATCACTATAGACATTTTCATTAATCCATCTATGATATTTTCTTCAAAATTATATAAGAAACACGTTACATAGCATACAAACATGCTGTTTATATGCTATGAAGGTGTGGTTGCCGGGCGGAGGGAAAACATTATGAAATACTAATAATAATTACTCTTGGGCACATTAAATGTCTTATTTTACTTTAATATAAACATTTTCATTAATCCATCTATGATATTTTCTTCAAAATTATATAAGAAACACGTTACATAGCATATAAACATTTTATGTTTATATGGGTACCTGGGTGTTGGTCGACTGGTGTGGGTCGCATCCTGGGACAAAACTGACCTGATTTGCCCGAAATGCTCTGCATAAAAAGCAGCTTTCTATATCGTAGTACGTATGTCATTGATGTTAGCTAGGCCTATATGCCTTGTACATGTACTTGTAGAAATAAAGATATATTATTATATTATATACTATGGAGGTGTGGTAGCCGGGCGGAGGGAAAACATTACGTCACTCCCCTTAATACATAACGCTTTTGTTTACAATTCTCGGCATAAATTATTCATTACTTCTCCCTTTGTTTATGATGGCATCTAAAGGTAGTTGATAGAAATGATTAAACTCAGTGAACATGGTATGTCGATGGTAATAATATGGTTCTGGGCCACATGTAGGTAGGTGTAGGTATGTAGCCCAGGCAGACTACATACTGTACTTACATTATTATTATAACTGATAATTACACTTATGTGTACCTGTACCTAAGTAAACTTACACACATTAATATAGACATTTTGCTTAATCCATCTAAATAAACCCCACAATAAAATAAATAAACATAAATATGAGATGTGGTAGCCAGGTGACTTGTAGGACTTGTGGTAGCCAGGAGACTTGTAGGACTTGTGGTAGCCAGGCGACTTGTAGGACTTGTGGTAGCCAGGCTACTTGTAGTTCAACATCAGAGAAAATGTGTACACTATAATATTACTGGAGTTTACCTGGAGAGAGTTCCGGGGGTCAATGCCCCCGCAGCCCGGTCTGTGACCAGGCCTCATGGTGGATCAGAGCCTGATCAACCAGGCTGTTACTGCTGGCCGAATGCAGTCCGACGTACGAACCACAGCCCAGCTGGTCAGGTACCGACTTTAGGTGCCTGTCCAGTGCCTGCTTGAAGACAGCCAGGGGTCTATTGGTAATCCCCCTTATGTATGCTGGGAGGCAGTTGAACAGTCTTGGGCCCCTGACACTTATTGTGTTGTCTCTCAATGTGCTAGAGGCACCCTGCTTTTCATTGGGGGGATGTTGCATCGTCTGCCAAGTCTTTTGCTTTCATAGGGAGCGACTCTCGTGTGCAAGTTTGGTACTAATCCCTCTAGGATTTTCCAGGTGTATATAATAATGTATCTCTCCTGCCTGCATTCTAGGGAGTACAGGTTTAGGAACTTCAAGCTTTTCTAGTAATTGAGGTGGTTTATGGCAGTTATGTGTGCTATGAAGGTTCTCTGCACATTTTCTAGGTCAGCAATTTCACCTGATTTGAAAGGTGCAGTTAGTGTGCAGCAATATTCCAGCCTAGATAGAACAAGTGACCTGAAAAGTGTCATCATGGGCATGGCATCCCTGGTTTTGAAGGTTTCATTATCCATCCTGTAATTTTTCTAGCAGATGTGATTGCTACACAGTGTTATGGTCCTTGAAGGTGAGATCCTCTGACATGATCACTCCCAGGTCTTTGACATTAGTTTTTCGCTCTACTGTGTGGTTGGAATTTGTTTTATACTCCGATGAAATTTTAATTTCCTCATGTTTTCCATATCGGAGTACAATTGAAATTTCTCATCATTGAACTTCATGTTGTTTTCTGCAGCCCATTTAAAAATTTGGTTGATGTCTGCTTGGAGTCTTGCAGTGTCTTCAATGGTGAACACTGTCATGCAGAATCGGGTGTCATCTACAAAGGAAGACACGGCACTGTGGTGTATATCCCTGTCTATGTCCGATATGAGGATGAGGAACAAGATGGGAGCAAGTACTGTGCCATGTGGAACAGAGCTTTTCACCGTAGCCACCTCAGACTTTACTCTGTTGACTTTTCCTGTTATTCCTTTATCACGCATTTTGTGTGCTATTACACCATAGTCACACTTGTCAAAGGCTTTTGCAAAGTCTGTGTATATAACATCTGCATTCTGTTTGTCTTCTAGAGCATTCAGGACCTTGTCGTAGTGGTCGAGTAGTTGGGACAGACAATAGTGACCTACTCTAAACCCATGCTGCCCTGGGTTGTGTAATTGATGGGTATCTAGATGAGTGGCTATCTTGCTTCTTAGAACCCTTTCAAAGATTTTTATGATATGGGATGTTAGCGCTATTGGTCTGTAGTTCTTTGCCAATGCTTTACTGCCCCCTTTGTGGAGTAGGGCTATGTCTGTTGTTTTTAGTAACTGAGGGACGACCCCAGTGTCCATGCTCCCTCTCCATAGGATGTTAAAAGCACGTGATAGGGTCTTCTTGCAGTTCTTGATGAAGACTAGAAAATTACTCCTTTCGTATGCCTTCACTCAGGGCGTTATTTCTTCTAAAAATGGTGTTACATGAGAATGGGAAATAAGTCACTGTCTGACTTTTTTGGGGTATCCTAGGTTCTCTACACATATGCTGCTATGTATGATAATCTATGTAACTGTATTTGTGTATACCTGAATAAACTTACTTACTTACTTACTTACTATTTATTCTGCTGTATCAACGAGGAGACTTGTACACAATGTAAAGTGACGAAAACCAGATGTGTTTGCCTGGTTTGTTTACATTACGTGTGAGTAGGGTGGGGTGGGGAGGGCTGCCCATACTTCCCAAACCTGACTTCCTACAAATAAAACTCACCTCTCTAGGGAGTTTAATGTCGTAGTAGGTGGGAGTGGACAGGCAGGATGCCATACCTCCCACACGACTTTCTACAAATAAATACTTTTCACCTCTCACCCTACATTAGCACTACAAATATTTTAAGGTAAGTAATGAGTGTACTGTACAGTGGACCCCCGGATTACGATGGAGTCAGATAACAATAAATTTGGAAGACGATACATTTTTCCGTAAAAATAATGGTTCGGTAAACGATGATCCGCTCGGAAAACGCTATTCGTCTTGGACGCGTACACGGCACAACGCTCCATCCAGAGTCAGTGTGCCATTGTTTACCAGCGAGTGAGCACCACCCACGCATTCATACCATACATTTTGTCATTATTCCATTGTTTTTAGTGCTTGCAACTGCTAAATAAGCCACCATGAGCCCAAAGAAAGCTCCTAGTGCCAGCCCTGTGGTAAAGGGCTGAGAGGGGAGAATGTGTCTTCTTAAGTGATTCAGTGATTCTACGATATGTTATGATACTAGAGCAGCAGGAGTTGATAAAGGCTATAGTGCCAGCCAGCGATAAAGTGTAGCATTAACAGTGTAGCAAGTAAGTTAAGGCATTAATCGATAGAAAAATGACAACACGAAACTTAACTCCTCCATTGTTGTTTGAGGTATAGGGCGACTGACAACACCATCATGTGTCTTGCGGCCATCACTATTTAAGACTTATCTTTCAGTGGCCCTCATACACCGCAAACACCACAAGACCAGTCCTCGCATTCGTAATGATATTTTATTCATTCTAGAGTATATGTCATGTTTCTATGTTATTAATATTGTTTATTATGCCATATTAGATGAATTGTGATAGATAAATAAGCCATAGAGTTTATATTAGTGTCATTTTGAAGGACTATCTTATCCTTTCCACAAACACACACACCCCTGTCACCGGCACAATTCCAAACATTCACAAGAAACAGAACTCTCTGGAACACTTTTTTGAGCAACAGGGGTCCAGTGACTCTCAAGCTGGTCCTAGTGGCATTAAAAAACAAAGAAGGGAAGTAACCCAGGAAGAAGACTTAGTACCTGAAGTGTTAATGGAAGGGAATTCCCCTTCCAAACACTAGCAACTACTCCTTCCTCTCCCTTCCTCACATCTTCCACACATCAACAACTCTTCAATAAAGGTTAGTGTTAAGTTATTACTGTTTTATGTACTTTATATCTCATTCTTTTCTGTGTAATTTAATGTGGAAACAATATTTATTTTAATACTTTTGGATGTCTCAAACAGAGTTTCAATAAGATCGGCCAACAAACAACTGAGAAAAAAATAATTACTGATTTTGACATATGGCAGCATTTACTTCCGGTCTGGCGGTACTAGCGGAGCTGCAGACACTTCCCACTCGTAGAATACATCTAACCCCAATATATTATAGAATGAATGAATGCCTGATAGCTTGTCTTCATACCGAAAAAAAATACATTTGGTTCGCTTTTGACACTCTAAAATATCTGCCTTTTTACCCCCCACACAAAATAAAAAATATTTGAGATATTCCAAATTTTCTTCTATAAAATAATAAAACACACTTCGTTTTATATTCCCTGTGAAAATCATTACAATCTAATCATTAATAATGCAGGGAATGTAAGCAATAGGTCTAAATCTTACTTTCGAGATAATTGCGGAAAAGCGCGCGCGCCTCATTTACGTCAAAATATTCATGAAAATCGCGCTGTTTTGGGCTTGTTCTATGCCTTGTAAGTGATTTCTTATTGTTTCCCATGTTAAAATGCCGTTTTCTTTGAGTACGCCAGCAAGGCAACAGAGAAAACCGTATATTTATAAGCAGGAAGACTGCTGGATCAAGGTCTCCGATGACTGCACTCTCCGGTATATGATACTTATTATTATTTTGGTAGTCTTTATTATGCTTTTATCTTATATATCTTATGTCTAATATTATTACTGAATAAATGTTATAAGCAGATAAAGTGTATTAGTAATAATAACGTCAGTATAAAGTCATTTGTTGGGAGTATCAAACAGCTGATTATGCAACTATCGTCCTTGGCTGCCTCTTGACTCCTCCCACCTCTGCAATAAGCCAATAAGCTGCTCCAACACTGTATTATGATGTTGAGTGGTAAATTTAGTGTATTGGAAAGAAATATATAGAGAAAATTAAACAAAATAAAACAAAACAAAAAATTTATGTCGAGCGGTCACAAGCTTTTTTTACCTTGCGCGTCGTAAGATAATATGTTTCAAATAGCTATAATTTGATTTACAAACGTTGTATTAAAATGGGATTTTCACCAAAATGTTGCCAGATTCTTAAACTATTTTTCAGTCAACAAAACTCATTTTCCATATTTTTTCAATTATTTTCGTGCGCCGCCAGGTTTCTGGGACCCTCCTCCCTCTGGAACGGATTAATCACGTGATCCGGGGGTCCACTGTACTACATGCATTGTATCACTCTAGGGCACTTTAACCCTTTGACTGTTTTTGGTCTTACGAGCCAGTGTTTCAGACGTATACAGTATATACTGTATACTTAAAAACTCTAGCAGCTTCAAATCAAGCGGGAGAAAGCTGGTAGGCCCACATATGAGAGAATGGGTCTGTGTGGTCAGTGTGCGCTGTATAAAAAAAATCCTGCAGCATGCAGTGCATAATGAGAAAAAAAAATACGACCGGGTTTTTGGATTAAAACGCCGACTTTGAGGTGTATTTGCGTATAGTATTTATGGTTGTATTCTCTTTTTCATGGTCTCATTTGATAGAATGGAAAACATATTACAGGAATAGAGATGATTTTGATTAGTTTCATGATGAACACGACCTTGAAATTGAGCTCAAAGTAGCGGAAATGTTTGATTTTTGCCAATGTTCAAGAGTAAACAAATCACACCACGCGTAAATACACATCAACTGGTGAGTCTAATATTCTTTTACAAGTGCACAGATATTATTTATACCATTTTTACAATAATGCAATAGTCTGCATAACAATAAATCTTCTATTTTTTTTGTGAATACAAAATCAAAATAGAAAGCAAGAGTAATATAAGAGGGGTCTAAAGACGTGACTAATGAACAGAGAACATCTTATTTTAGTGCCAGGAATGTCTGCATTATTTATTCTGGACCCTATTTTGAAATTGACATTTTTATTTTGCATGAAATTGGCCAAATTGCCAATTTCTGACCACTTTATTGGGTAGTTGAAATCGGTAAATTGGTGGTTTCTTGTACTCAATCGATAGAACAAATGGAGTTCTAAAGAAATAGCTATGAGTTTGGTCGACTGTAACAATGGGATTGGCCGAAAATGGGGCTCAAATTCAGCGAAATCGCCGATGCGTATATATCGCTGACATCGCTAACTTTGCGAGAGCGTAATTCCATAAGTTTTCCATCAAATTTTGTACTTTTGGTGTCATTACCATCGGGAAAAGATTCTCTATCATTTCATAAGAAAAAATAATTTATTTATTTTTCCAAAATTTTGCGACATAGAATGACAGTTTCAGAATAGGGCCTCCGACAGTCAAAGGGTTAAGCATCATAGTATAGTATGTGTGGGTGAGGTGGCCAGGAGGGCTACCATACCTATCTCACCTGACTTCTTACAGTAAATACTACTCAACTTTTGCCCTACATTAAGAATACAAATATTTTTAGGTAAATAATGAGTGTACTGTGTGTGTATTTTACTTTTTAACCCTTTGACTGTCGCAACTGCAAATCCTGAGGTGTCTTCTGTTGTCGCAAAATACAGTGGTACCTCTACTTACGAGCAGCTCAAAACTCGAACAATTATATAAGTGTATTTTTGTAGGTGCTTTTGTAAGTGTATTTTTAGGGGTCTGAAATGGATTAACCTAATTTTCATTATTTCTTATGGGAAAAAATTCCTTAGGTATCGGCACTTGAATAGCCGGCTGGAACGAATTTTGCTCGTAAGTAAAGGTACCACTGTATTCGAAAAAAAAAAATTATTTTTTCTTATCAAAATGTTAAGATTATTTTCCTGATTATTTAAATCCCCCCAAAAAAAAATTGCGATCAGTACTTACGAGATATAGAGGTGTAAAGTTGGCAAAAAATGAGCCACGTATGGCAACAGCGGTGAATGCTGCTCACCCGGTAAACTTTGGTTTACTTCCTTTTGTAAGTTTCTTGTTTTTTTTCACTATTTTATTTTTTTACGTAACTTACGTAGCCTGTGAGACCAAAGTAAGGTGCAATGTATATACAGTGGTACCTAGGTTAACGATGGTCCCCAAACTCACCCTTTTATGTAAGTGTATTTTTGGGGGTCTAAAAGGACTCGTCTATTTTACATTATTCCTAATGGGGATAAATTTGTTTGGCAATGGCACTTGAACAGCATTCTGTAATGAAAAAATATCGTTAACTGAGGTACCACTGTATATACACTCGTTGTATGCAACACAATAATCGCACAAACATTAGTATCATTATATTTACAAAACTTATTTACACCAACCAACAATAAAAAAAAAAATTTATTACTATTTTTCTATAATATATATACACATATATACATGACCTGTTTCGATATTCATTCCAGAATCTGTTAATGATATTAGCACTAATTATCTCCTAAGAAATGTTGTAATAGACTAGTCCTTTTGACCCAATTACTTACAAAAGCATTTAAATAACTTACTAAGGGTAAGTTGGGCCATCAATACGGTACCACTGTAATGACTGACACTTTCCATCAACTATTGCACTTCAAGCCCAAGCTGGTCTGTGTGTGGACATCTAAATTGCTGCCAGGCTTAGCGCTGTCAATATGACATATTATCCTTACTCATCACCTTCCTGCCTTCCACAATGGGGTCATGTCTTCCCTCACTGCCTTCCTTCCTTCCTACCTACCTTCCTTCTCTCTTTCTTCCTTCATTCCTTCCTTCCTCATCCTCTTCCTTCCTGCCTTCCTTTCTTCCTTCCTTCCTTCTTTCTTCCTTTTTATTCCTTCCTTCCTTTCCTCTTCCTTACTTCTTCTTTTCCTTCCTTCCTCTCATCTCTTCTTTCCTTCCTTCCTCTCATCTCTTCTTTCCTTCATTCCTTCCTCTCATC
Source organism: Cherax destructor (assembly GCA_009830355.1). Taxonomy (NCBI): domain Eukaryota; kingdom Metazoa; phylum Arthropoda; class Malacostraca; order Decapoda; family Parastacidae; genus Cherax; species Cherax destructor. The sequence continues at coordinate 38,903 of WNWK01006895.1, read as the reverse complement.
TCTTCTTTCCTTCCTTACTTTCCTTTTTTCTTCCTTCCTTCCTTCTGGTATCCTGGGCATTGCTTTCGGTCACAAACTCCTCAAAACCATGAAATTTATCTTCAGAAACACTTCCATCTGTGTTAGAGCTATCACTGAGGAAGAGAAAAGTCCCAGATGCGCCAAGGAGTCAGATAATTCTTACCGCTAGGCATGCTGAACAAGGACTACTGAAATGGAGTTCCCACAATGCACCACTGGCTACCCGATTTTTTTATACTGCGCACACTGTCCACACAGACCCATTCTCTCACATGTGGGACTACCCAGCTTTCTCTGCTTGATTTGAGGCCGCTAGAATGTATGCATATTAATACGTCGGAAACAGTGGCTCATAAGACGTATATATACGACTGAAACAGTCAAAGGGTTAATGCCTAGTTCTATTGCTAACTTAATATATGTTAGTGTAAACTTGTTATCTGGTATTTATATGCATTTATAAATGGAAAAAAAATGGAGTCCTGCTTTTCGGCGAAGTCTGCTTTCCGGCAGTAGCCTGGAACCTAACTTGCCATATAAGTGGGGCCCTACTGAATTCCTTCTGTCGATCGAGTACAGAAAACTGCCCATTTACCTATTTCAACTACTCAATCAAATGATCAGAAATTGGTAATTTGGCTAATTTCACACAAATTTCAAGAGATGCCAATTTCAAAATAGGGTTCAGAATAAACAATGCAGACATTCCGAGCACTAAAATATAATTTTCTCCGTTCATCAGTCACGTCTCCAGGCCCCTCTTATAGTACACTTGCTTTCCATTTTGAATTTTTATTCACACAAAAAATAGAAGATTTACTGTTATGCAGACTACTGCATTATTGTAATAATTGTATAAATACGTAATGGCAACCCATTTGTGACTGCTTATTAGACCGGCCAGTTGGACACGTATTGGACAGTGATGTCATTTGTTTACTCTTGAACATCGGCAAAAATCGAACATTTACGCTACTTTGAACTCAATTTTAAGGTACTTTCTGGCGTAAAACCAATCAAAATAATATCTATTTCTGTAAAAAAAACGAGAATACAACCATACAAACCTTACAAAAAATTTTTTTATTAACACATCAGCCGATTCCCACCAAGGCAGGGTGGCCCGAAAAAGAAAAACTTTCATCATCATTCACTCCATCACTGTCTTGCCAGAAGGGTGCTTTACACTACAGTTATAAAACTGCAACATTAACACCCCTCCTTCAGAGTGCCGGCACTGTACTTCCCATCTCCAGAACTCAAGTCCGCCTGCCGGTTCCTGAATCCCTTCATAAATGTTACTTTGCTCACACTCCAACAGCACGTCAAGTATTAAAAACCATATGCCTCCATTCACTCCTATCAAATACGCTCACACATGCTTGCTGGAAGTCCAAGCCCCTCGCACACAAAACTTCCTTTACCCCTCCCTCCAACCTTTCCTAGGCCGACCCCTACCCCGCCTTCCCTCCACTACAGATTTATACACTCTCGAAGTCACTCTGTCTCGTTCCATTCTCTCTACATGTCCAAACCACCTCAACAACCCCTCCTCAGCTCTCTGGACAATCGTTTTGGTAATCCCGCACCTCCTCCTAATTTCCAAACTCCGAATTCTCTGCATTATATTCACACCACACATTGACCTCAGACATGACATCTCCACTGCCTCCAGCCTTCTCCTCGTTGCAACATTCATCACCCATGCTTCACACCCATATAAGAGCATTGGTATAACTATACTCTCATACATTCCCTCTTTACTTCCATGGACAAGGTTCTTTGTCTCCACAGACTCCAAGTGCTCCACTCACCCTTTTCCCCTCATCAATTCTATGATTCACCTCATCCTTCATAGACCCATCCGCGACATGTCCACTCCCAAATATCTGAATACATTCACCTCCTCCATACTCTCTCCTCCAATCTGATATCCAATCTTTTGTCACCTATTCTTTTTGTTATCCTCATCACCTTACTCTTTCCTATATTCACTTTCAATTTTCTTCTTTTACACACCCTACCAAATTCATCCACCAACCTCTGCAACTTCTCTTCAGAATCTCCCAAAAGCACAGTGTCATCAGCAAAAAGCAACTGTGACAACTCCCACTTTGTATTTGCTTCTTTATCTTTTAGCCCAACACCTCTTGCCAAGACCCTCGCATTCACTTCTCTTACAACCCCATCTATAAATATAATGAACAACCACGGTGACATCACACATCCTTGTCTAAGGCCCACTTTTACTGGGAAATAGTCCCCTTCCCTCCTACACACTCTAACTTGAGCCTCACTATCCTCATAAAAACTCTTCACTGCTTTCAGTAACCTTCCTCCTATTCCATACACCTGCAACATCTGCCACATTGCCCCCCTATCTACCCTATCATACGCCTTTTCCAAATCCATAAATGCCACAAAAACATCTTTACCCTTATCCAAATACTGTTCACCTATATGTTTCACTGTAAACACTTGGTCTACACACCCCTACCTTTCCTAAAGCCCCTTGATCATCTGCTATCCTGCTTTCTGTTTTACTCTTAATTCTTTCAATAATAACTCTACCATACACTTTACCAGGTACACTCAACAGACTTATTCCCTATAATTTTTGCACTCTCTTTTGTCCCCTTTGCCTTTATACAAAGGAACAATACACGCTCTCTGCCAATCCCTAGGTACCTTACCCTCTTCCATACATTTATTAAATAATAGCACCAACCACTCCAAAATTATATCCCCACCTGCTTTTAACATTTCTATCTTTATCCCATCAATCCCAGCTGCCTTACCCCTTTCATTCTACCCACTGCCTCACGAACTTCCCCTACACCCACAACTGGCTCTTCCACACTCCTACAAGATGTTATTCCTCCTTGCCCTACACACGAAATCACAGCTTCCCTGTCTTCATCAACATTTAACAAATCCTCAAAATATTCTCTCCATCTTCCCGATACCTCTAACTCTTCATTTAATAACTCTCCTCTCCTATTTTTAACTGTCAAATCCATTTGTTCTCTAGGCTTCCTCAACTTATTAATCTCATTCCAAAACTTTTCTTATTTTCAACAAAATTTGCTGATAACATCTCACCCACTCTCTCATCTGCTCTCTTTTTACATTGCTTCACCACTCTTTTAACCTCTCTTTTCTCTCCATATACTCTTCCCTCCTTGCATCACTTCTACTTTGTAAAACCTCTCATATGCTAACTTTTCTCCCTTACTACTCTCTTTACATCATCATTCCACCAATCGCTCCTCTTCCCTCCCGCACCCACTCGCCTGTAACCACAAACTTCTGCTGAACACTCTAACACTATATTTTTAAATCTACCCCATACATTTTCAACCCCATTGCCTACACTCTCACTAGCCCATCTATCCTCCAATAGTTGTTTATATCTTACCCTAACTGCCTCCTCTTTTAGTTTATAAACCTTCACCTCTCTTTTACTTACTGATTCTATTTTCCATGTATCCCATCTACCTTTTACTCCCACTGTAGCTATAACTAAAAAGTGATCTGATATATCTGTGGCCCCTCTATAAACATGTACATCCTGAAGTCTACTCAACAGTCTTTTATCTACCAATACATAGTCCAACAAACTACTGTCATTACGCCCTACATCATATCTTGTATACTTATTTATCCTCTTTTCTTAAAATATGTATTACCTATAACTAAACCCCTTTCTATACAAAGTTCAATCAAAGGGCTCCCATTATCATTTACACCTGGCACCCCAAACTTACCTACTACACCCTCTCTGCATGTTTCTCCCACTTTAGCATTTAGGTCCCCTACCACAATTACTCTCTCATTTGGTTCAAAAGTTCCTATACATTCGCTTAACATCTCCCAAAATCTTCTCTCTCCTCTACACTCCTCTCTTCTCCAGGTGCATACACGCTTATTATGACCCACTTTTCGCATCCGACCCTTATTTTAATCCACATAATCCTCGAATTTACACATTTATATTCCCTCTTTTCCTTCCATAACTGATCCTTCAACATTATTGCTACCCCTTCCTTAGCTCTAACTCTCTCAGATACTCCTGACTTAATCCCATTTATTTCTCCCCACTGAAACTCGCCTACCCCCTTCAGCTTTGTTTCGCTTAGGGCCAGGACATCCAACTTCTTTTCATTCATAACATCGGCAATCATCTCTTTCTTATCATCCGCACTACATCCACGCACATTCAGACAACCCAGTTTTATAAATTTTTTCTTCTTCTGTTTTTAGTAGATTTGTACAGGAGAAGGGGTTACTAGCCCATTGCTCCCGGCATCTTAGTCGCCTCATACGACACACATGGCTTACGGAGGAAAGATTTTTTTCCACTTCCCCATGGACAATAGAGAAAATAAAAAGAACAAGAGCTATTAAGAAAAAGAAGAAAAACCTAGATGTGTGTATGTATATATATGCATGTGTATGCCAGTGTAGTGTGACCTAAAGTGTAAGTAGAAGTAGCTAGATATACCTGTTATCCAGCGTGTTTATGAGACAGAAAAAAGACACCAGCAATCCTACCATCATGTAAAACAGTTTCAGGTTTCTGTTTCACAGTCACCTGGCAGGACGGTAGTACCTCCCTGGGTGGTTGCTGTCTACCAACCTACTACCTTACAAAAATACATGCAAAATAAAAAAGTTGTCAATTTCAAAATAGGGTCCAGAATAAACAATGCAGACATTCATGGCACTAAAATAAGATGTTATCTGTTCATTAGTCACGTCTTTAGTTCCCTCTTATATTACTTTTGCTTTCTATTTTGATTTTTTATTCACATAAAAAATAGAAGATTTATCGTTATGCAGACTATTGCATTGTTGTAAAAATGGTATAAATAATATCAGTGTGCTTGTGAAAGAATATTAGACTCACCAATTGATGTGTATTGGACACGTGGCGTGATTTGTTTACTCTTGAACATTTGCAAAAACCGAACATTTCTCCTACTTTGAGCTCAATTTCAAGGTCGTTTTCATCATAAAACTAATAACAATCATCCATATTTCTGTAGTATGTTGTCCATTTTATCAAATGAGACCATAAAAAGGAGAATACAACCATAAATACTATACGAAAATACACCTCAAAGTTGGCGTTTTAATCCAAAAAAATGGTCGGAGTTTTTTTTCTCTCATTATGTACTGCGTGCTGCAGGATTTTTTTTATACTGCGCACACTGACCACACAGACCAATTCTGTCATATGTGGGCCTACCAGCTTTCTCCCGTTTGATTTGAAGCCGCTAGAATTTAGGCGTATAGATACGTCCGAAACAGTGGCTCGTAAGACGTATATATACGACCGAAACAGTCAAAGGGTTAAATTATATGGAATTAAATGTAAAATGGGAGTTGACACAGTTACTTTTTGCTGATCATACTGTGCTATGGGAGATTCTAAAGAAAAGTTGCAAAGGTTAGTGGATGAGTTTAGGAGGGTGTAAAGGTAAAAAGTTGAAAGTGAACATAGATAAGAGTAAGGTGATGAGGGTATCAAGCGATTTAAATAAAGAAAAATTGGATATCACATTGGAGAGAGGGATTATGGAAGAAGTGAATGTTTTCAGATATTTGGATGTTGACTTGTCAGCAGATGGTTTTATGAAGGATGAGGTTAACCATAGAATTGATGAAGGAAAAAAGGTGAGTGGTGCGTTGAGGTATCTGTGGAGACAAAAAAACGTTATCCATGGAGGCAAAGAAGGGAATGTACGAAAGTATAGTGGTACCAACACTCTTATATGCATGTGAAGCATGGGTTGCAAATGCTGCAGCAAGGAGGCAGCTGGAGGCAGTGGAGATGTCCTGTCTAAGGGCAATGTGTGGTGTAAATATTATGCAGAAAATTCAGAGTGTGGAAATTAGGAGGAGGTGTGGAGTTACTAAAAGTATTTGTCAGAGGGCTGAAGAAGGGTTGTTGAGGTGGTTTGGTCATTTAGAGAGAATGGATCAAAGTAGAATGACTTAGCATATAAATCTGTAGGGAAAGGAAGGCGGGGTAGGGGTCGTCCTCGAAAAGGTTGGAGGGAGGGGGTAAAGGAGGTTTTGTGGGCGAGGGGCTTGGACTTCCAGCAAGCATGTGTGAGTGTGTTAGATAGGAGTGAATGAAGACGAATGGTTTTTGGGACCTGACGAGCTGTTGGAGTGTGACCAGGGTAATATTGTGTGAAGGGATTCAGGGAAACCAGTTAATTGATTTAGTTGGACTTGAGTCCTGGAAATGGGAAGCACAATGCCTGCACTTTAAAGGAGGGGCTTGGGATATTGGCAGTTTGGAAGGACTTTTAAACTGTCGTATCTGAGCTCCTCTGCAAAGACAGTGATTATGTATGAGTGAGGTGAAAGTGTTGAATGATGATGAAAGTATTTTCTTTTTTGGGGATTTTCTTTCTTTTTGGGTCACCCTGCCTCAGTGGGAGATGGCCGACTTGTTGAAAAAAAAATTATTACAAAATGTAAAAGGAAGAAAAACTTTGTGTGTTCTTTTTTTTTTTGGGTCACCCTATCTTGGTGGGAGACAGCTCGTGTGTTAAGGGGCCTCCTACGTGTACGCCGCGCGCGAGGAAAAATATTCAATTTTTTGAAAATTGAGTTAACCATATTGAAAAATAGAGTAACTCTCTGGCTATGCAATGGTACAAGAATCCTTGTTCTACGACATTCCTACAAGGAATTATGGTCGTTTATAACACACATGGTGACGCCAACAACCGTAGTAGGTCAGCTGACATTTCGTGAATTTTCGTATTTTTTTCAACGATTTTTTTCCTTAATTTCTTGTAGTATTCTTACTTATATAATAATTGACGATTTGGCATCATAACAGAGTGGGCGGGGATTATCCGAAGACTTCCAGCCAATCAGGAACCTTCTAGAACATTTGATTGCGTCAGCAGAAATTCCTGACTCAGGATAGCCGGGAAATATGCTTCATTATAACGCTATTATCAATACTACGGCTTTTATATCTATCACAATTGATCTATTATGACATAATAGACAATATAAATAACAAACAAACATAGTAAATACTCCAGAATGAATAATATGTGGCATAATATGATCGCCGCCTAGGACCGCCTCCAAGTATCATATTACATTCCTGGGTGTGGGTGTTCCTGGGGTGTTACCCTGGACCCTCTAGGGGACTTGTATTAAAGAAAACGAACAGGGCTAACTATGATATACACTCGTAATGCAAGATAAAGCTGAGAAAAATACTATTTTGCTCCGGGAAAAAAAAATTTCCTTGCGCGACCTTCCGCGTGGATTATCTCAGAAGTAAGTTATTCATCTATATATTGGAGTGGAACCGTTAATAATCATAGGAATGAAATGAAACTCACAGACAACATAAAAGAAAAGTTGTATTAATTAATAATGATTAGTTTTTTGAGATATCGTAATTAGTTTTTGATTTATGTGAGGTAAAAAGTCAGATATTTTCCAACATGTAAAAAAAACACAAACTTTATTTTTTTTAAGCATGAAGATAGGGATAAATTACAGAAAGGTGATCATTATAATTTCAGATTAGCATTGTTTTATGCGTAGGTGAAGCCAGAACAGCTTCAACAAGTCCCAGTCCGACTCTGGAATTTTTTTATATGTGATGTTTGGTAAAAACTTGATGAATATTTTTTTTCTCAGTTGTTTGCTGGCCGATCTTTTTGAAACTTGATACAAGTCAACTAGAAAGGTGCTTCTTTATGTATAAAAAAATGAAAGAAATCGAACGAAAATTAACGAAACAACATATTTATCGACCATGACCGCGGCGTACGCGTAGGAGGCCCCTTAAAAAAAAAAGGTGAATAACAGAAAACAAATAGTTTCTATAAGGAATAATATACATACTGATTCAGGATGAGTGTTTGCACCTAAGAAGTGCCACTAATATCAGTGTTGAGCTCCATGTTGTTCTGTCTGACAATGGTAATAAACTCCTATACATATTGGTTTGAAGAATTATACCAAAATAATAAGAAAAATACAAATGGAAGATGATTGAAGAGAGCTGCAGGAAGACCTAGACATTTCAGGAATACTAGTTAAATATAGAGCTTAACCCAAATAAAAAGTAAATTTAGATGCAAGATTGGAAAAAGATAAGACAGAGTATGTACCATTTAGAAAAAAAAAATCAGAAACCCCTTGGGGCCATGGCTGTCTTCAAGAGGAAACTTGGCAAGTTCCTAGAGTTAGTTCCTTTATTAATCAATATCAAAATCCATGGGCCTAGACTATTCAATATTTTACAAAAAGATATCATAAACATAGTGACAAGTGTGGAAGTCTTCAAGAGCAAACTTGATAAATACCTATGACATGCCTGACCATGGGCTGGGCTGAGTAGGAAAACTCTCAAAACCAATCACAGGTATATATCACAAGTAAAGCAGGCTGTGGTGCCTATATATAATTGTCTGCTGCTGTGACCAAAAGTCTGACCAATCAGGCCATCAAATTTTGAGACTTGGTTTGGGAATAGGTTCTGGGGGCAATGACTCCAAGAATCTACAACAGATAAACAATGGTTAACCCTTTCAGGGTCCAAGGGGGGTCTCCAAAACTCGTTCTCAGGGTCCAAGAATTTAAAAAAAATAAAAAAATTATTTTTTCTTATGAAATGATAGAGAATCTTTTTCCGATCATAACGCCACAAAAATTATGAAATTTGATCGAAAACTAACGGAATTATGCTTTCGCGAAGTTAGCGGCAGCCATGACACTTACGCATCGGCGATTTCGCCCACTTTGAGCCCTATTTTCGGCAAATTCCAATGTTTCAGGCAAATAAAATTAGAGTTATTTCGCTAGAACTCCATTTCTTCTATCGATTGAATACAAGAAACCGCCTATTTACCTATTACAACTACCTAAAATAGTGGTCAGAAGATGGCAATTTGGCCAATTTCACACAAATTTCAAACGATGCCAATTTCAAAATAATGTCCAGAATAAACAAGGCAGACATTCCTGGCACTAAAATAACGTCTTCTCTGTTCATTTGTCACGTTTCCAGGCCCCTCTTACATTACTTTTGCTTTTCATTTTGAATTTTTATTCTCGCAAACAAATAGAAGATTTACTGTTATGTATACAACTGCATCATTGTAAAAATGGTATAAATAATATTATAGCACTTGTGCATGAATATTAGACTCGCCAGTTGATGTGTATTGGATGCATGGTGTGATTTGTTTACTCTTGAACATCGTCAAAAATCGAACATTTTCACTACTTTGAGCTCAATTTCAAGGTACTTGTCGTTGTCAAACCAATCAAAATCATCTCTATTTCTGTAATATATCTTCCAATCTATCAAATGAGACCAAGAAAACGAGAATACATCAATAAATACCATACAAAAATAGACTGCAAAGTCGCTGTTTTAAACCAAAAACACGGTCAGAGTTTTATTTTCCTCATTATGCACTGTGTGGTGCAGGAATTGTTTTATACTGCGCACACTGAACGCACAGACCCATTCTATCACATCTAGGCCTAACAGCCTGTTTCTGCTTGATTTGAGGGCGCTAGAATTTAGGCGTACTAGTACGTCAATAACCCCAGGGCGTAAGCCGTACTAGTACGTCAATAACCCTGAAAGGGTTAAAAGAAACAGACAGAAATAACCAATGCACAGAGAACCTTCACTGTACGTATTAGTTCAGTTAAGCACTTTAATTACTGGGAACATTTGAAGGAATACAGGTGAGAAAGATACATCACAATCTACACCTGGAAAAACCTGGAGGATATGGTTCCAAATTTGCACACAGAAATCACTCCCTACAAAAGCAAAAGACTAGGCATATAGTGTAACATACCCCTTATGGAAAACAGGAGTACCATGAGCACACTAAGAGAAAGTACAATAAATGTCTGAGGGACAAGACTGTTCAACAGCCTCCTACAATGCATAAGGGGAATTACAAATAGACCCCTGGCTGCCTTCAAGTGGGAACTTGACAGATACCCAAAGTCAGTGCCTGATCAGTCAGGCTGTGGTTTATACATTAGATTGCATGCAGTCAGCAGTAACAGCCTAGTTGATCAGACCCTGATCCACCGGGAAGCCTGGTCAAGGACTGAGCCATGGGGGCATTGACCCCCGGATCACCTGCCAAGTAGACTCCAGGTAGATACCATAAATTTGATCACTGAAGTTCACACAAACAGAACAACTTCAACAGCAGAGACTAAGCTCGCAAATTTAAGATTGGCATTCAGAATACTTGACAAAGATATGTTCACATTTTACCTCATACACATGACACATCCTTGAGCATACAGCACTTATGTGGAACACTCACCTAGTAAAACAAAAAATGAAAATCAAAGTAGCCTAAAGGTGTGCATTCAGGCTTGTGCCTGAATTCAGAGAGATAAGAAGAAAGAATGAGAGCTAGGCCTCCTGGCTCTGAAAGAACAAGAAACAGAGATGACATGTCTCACATTACAAAATATGCTGTCCTAGATAGGGCAGACTAGGAGAGGCTTTTAATCAGAGATTAATCAAGAATAAAAGGTTTGCTCGAAAACTACACACCAAAATGATCCACCGGGATGCTAGAAACCGCTTCAACATAAGAGTGATAACGAAAATACACTTACGTACATAAATGTTCGAGTTTGGAGATGCACGAAAACCGAGGGACCACTGTACAGTGGACCCCGGCTAACGAACACCCCGGAAATCGTACAATTATGTAAGTATAATATTGTAAGTGCTTGTGGAAGTGTATTTTTGGGGGTCTGAAATAGACTAACCTACGTGACATTATTTCTTAAGGAAGTAAATTCGTTCGGTAATGGCACTTGAGCAGGCTTCTGGAATGAATTTTTTTCGTTAGCCGGGGGTCCACTGTACATAACTCCAAATTGTGCATACAGTACAATATTAGGTATATACTTTTGATGAGTTTCTCCTCCCAAAGCCCAGCCATAGGCCAGGCAATTTTGCCCACTTTGAGTCCTATTTTAAGTCAATTCCACTCCTCCAACTGACCAAATTCCTAGCTATTTCACTAGCAAGCCTTCTGTTTTATCGACTAAGCACAAGAAACCCCCTATTCAACTATTTCAACAACCCTATTAAGTGAACAGAATTCGGTAATTTTGCCAATTTTACACAAAATTAAAAAACTACCAATTTAATAATGGAGTCCAAAATAAACAACATACACGTATATATTCCTGGCACTAAAACATTTCCTCTGTTCATTAATCCTGTCCTCCAGGCCTCTCTTATATTACACTTGCCTTCTATTTTGAATTCTTAGTCACACAAAAATTTAAGATTTACTATTTCTCTGATAATAAAATACAACCAAGAATGATTGGTCAGTCATGGTTTACGGTGTCCCAATAATTGAATCAGACTTACTAAAAACTCATCAAAAATAGACTGTGGAGAGTAGGAGGGCCTTACCCTCCTCAGGAATATTGACCAAAATATGATATTTCCACTATTTTGAACTCAATTTCAAAATCCATTCATCCATTCTATCAAATGACACTAAGAAACTGCCACTAAAACAATAAAAAACATCCAAGGAAACACCTTAAAGTCACTATTTTAAACCATACACACGGTAACAGTTTTATTCTTCCCATCATGCATCGCGTGAGGCAAGATTTTTTTTTTATACTGTGCACAATCTCCAAACAAGACCCATTTTCTCATATCTAGGCCAAAATTTACAGCTCACAGCTTATCTGAGTAACCTGAGCTCATGACATAAGGCATAGAACTACGTGAAGGACTCTGGTGTCAATGACATAGTTCTACATGACAGTCAATGAAAGGGTTGTCCCAATCCATCTCAACTTATTGTGTTTAACAGTAACACAAAGTCTGCTGATTATTAATATTTTCTCCCCTCCCCTCTACATACAGTTCTGCAATAATTCAAGTGTCAAACACTTATACACACACAGAATTATGAACAATCCAAATGTCTTAAAAGTTGAAACTTGAATATTCAAGTTCCTCTAGGGAGAGCCTGATCACTCAAACTGTGATGCTTTAGTTGAACTACATGCAACTAGCACTTATAGCCTCACCACTTAGGATGTCCATAAGAAGTTATGGTCCAGGCGTGGAGGCAATTATCCCCGAAATCAACAATTGTTACATAAATAGTTGAAGTAAAATTATCCCAATTATGTATAACCACAAAAAATAATAATAATAAAAAAAGATGTGCCTAAAACACGAACATTTACTCAAACTAACACAAATGCATTACTAAATGAAAAACACTTACCCTTGAACAAGACCATTTTCTTTATAGGTGACTTGAATGAATTTACCAAACCTACTTGAGTTATTGTTGTGGGCTGTTTTGGCATTTCCAAAGGCCTGGTGAAGAAAGAAACATTCTAATCACATTCTGAATATGAATAAGTAAACTTTTAATTCATACTATGTTAAGTAAAAGGACACAAATGCAACTAATGTGGAGAGCGAAACGTTGCCACAATAAAATGTCACATTAGTTGCATTTGTGTCCTTTTACTTAACATATTGTCAGTAATTATACCAATATTATTACAATTCATACTACTTTTAAGAAATACATACATTACAAATATGTAATATTCAATCTGTTAAAAATCTATAAAAATACAGTGGTACCTCTATTTACAAGCAGCTCCCAACTCGAACAATTATGTAAGTGTATTTTTGTAGGTGCTTTTGTAAGTGTATTTTTGGGGGTCTGAAATGGATTAACCTAATTTTCATTATTTCTTATGGGAAAAAAATTCCTTCGGTATCGGCACTTGAATAGCCGACTGGAACAAATTTTGCTCGTAAGTATAGGTACCACTGTATATAAAAATGTAAACATACAGTACTGTTTATGTACATATATGGACACTTGCATGATGGCAAGCATACAGATTCACATGTGCCAATAATGAGGGGACATACCTCTCCACAGGTACTGGAAGGATTTGTCCCAATTCTGCACACTGAAATCACTCACAATGAAAGCAAGAACCTTGACAGTGTAAAATACACCCATTGTAAAGCAGGGGAACACTAAGTACACTAAAAGATAACTTAATAAGTGTAAAGGAATCAAGAATTTTCAAAATTACTGAGATTCTAGCTGTCTTTAAGAGAGAACTTGATAATTTTCTTTAATCAGTTATTGATCAGCCAGCCTGTGGTGCCTATAATAAACTGGATGATCAGGCCATCAGCCAGGAGGCCTGGTATGGGACCTGGCTGCAGGAGCACTAACCCCCCAGAAATGACTCCAGGCAATCTTCAGCAATAAGTCTCAACAATAAGAAACAACTGAAAGAGCAGAGAAGGCAATGCAAATTATAAGAAAACAGAACTGGAAATGGAGGCTCCTGTGGTCCAGAATCAAGATTTACTACATCAGGATGAGTGCAAAAGTCTTCAAAAGGAAACCTGACCAGGTAGTATCTCTGCCAAGTCCCAGATCAACTAGGCTGTAAATGAAATGTGGGCCATTAGGCTACCAACAGAAACAGCTTGGTTAACCAGGAAAGAACCAGACAAACATGGCCCATGGCCAAGCTGCAGTAAGAAAACTATCAAAATCAGGCACAGGTATTTCAGAGGTATATCACTAGACCCTGAAGAACAATATTTACCACCTGAGGTTTAGTTTATAGGGTCCCAGGAGTTGTGAACACTTTGTCCACAACCGAAGGGACCCAGGTCCCTTTCCCAGGCAGGGTGAGCTATGTATAAGGACAAATCTCCTTACACCTGTTACCCTTGTTGGTCAGCTTTTGTGGGATACGTTCTTGGCAAAGGGTGGTAGTATACTTTAGACAAGGCTAGGTATAACATGAAAGTGCAAAGTAATAAAAATACTGCAGTGAGAGAAAAGATAAGAGTATGGAATGCTGAAAAGAGGCAAGCTACAAAGCACCATACTACATACAAGGAGGAAGATGTGCATCTCATAGTGCACTATACTGGAGGCACATATGAATTTTGAACTACCTTCAAGAATTGCAACATGGAATTATTTAGGCTAGTATATAAAACATACTTTAGGCCCAGCAAAGAGACCACACACATTTTCCAATGGAAATAAATCACTCTGTCTGACTTTTTTGAGTTATCCTAGGTTCTCTACACATATGCTGCTATGTATGATCTATTTAACTGTATTTGTGTATACCTGAATAAACTTACTTACTTACTAACAAGATTCAAAGGTTTGTAATGAGACAAGAACTGAAGAGGGCAAGGTTACGAGAGAAGACACTTAGGAGTTCAACATGTACCAGGAGAGACCTGATCATGGAAACCAAAGTATTCATTGGATTAAACAGTGTGAAGAAGGCAGCTAAAGACTCAGGAAAGCCACTAGGACATTAGAAAAAAAAAATTTGTCTCAGGTTAGTTAATAAGAGGAATGTGAACGAGATCAATGATTCCCAACCTTTCTGTATAAGTGGGTTATATTAGATGGTCAAGTATGTGCTAAGGGCTGCTCTTTGAAACAGTTGGAGAGTTAATGTTGTAGCTAACATAACATAACCAACATATTAATAACACTAACATGTATTACCCTAAAAAATTAAAAAAAAAAAAGTGCATCTCTTCCAAAAGTCACTAATTGTATTAGCAAAATACACTGTACTGTAATCATAATTTCCAATAACTAGCCAATTAACATAGTGGTATACTTGTAACACAGTTTACCTTTTCATTCATTCTATTATACTACTTAGCCCTTTGGGGGTCCAAGGGGTCTCTCTGAAACTCGTTCTCAGGGTCCAAGAATTTAAAAAAAAAAATTTTCTTATGAAATGATAGAGAATCTTTTTCCGATCATAACGCCACAAAAATTATGAAATTTGATCGAAAACTAACGGAATTATGCTTTCGCGAAGTTAGCAGTATCCATGACATTTACGCATCGGCGATTTCGCCCACGTTGAGCCCTATTTTCGGCAAATTCCATGTTTCAGTCTACTAAAATTATAGCTATTTCGCTAGAACTCCATTTCTTCTATCGATTGAGTACAAGAAACCGCCTATTTACCAATTTTAACTACCCAAAATAGTGGTCAGAAAATGGCAATTTGGCCAATTTCACACAAATTTCAAACGATGCCAATTTCAAAATAGGGTCCATAATAAGCAAGGCAGACATTCCTGGCACTAAAATAACATCTTCTCTGTCCATTAGTCACGTCTCCAGGCCCCTCTTACATTACTTTTGCTTTCCATTTTGAATTTTTATTCTCACAAAAAATAGAAGATTTACTGTTATGTATAAACTGCATCATTGTAAAAAATGGTATAAATAATATCAGCACACTTGTGCAAGAATATTAGACTCTCCAGTTGATGTGTATTGGACGCATGGTGTGATTTATTTACTCTTGAACATCGGCCAAAATTGAACATTTTCGCTAATTTGCGCTCAGTTTCAAGGTACTTGTCATCGTGAAACCAGTCAAAATTATCTCTATTTCTGTAATATATCATCTATTCTATAAAATGAGACTACGAAAACGAGAATACAAGCATAAATACCATACAAAAATAGACTGCAAAGTCGCTGTTTTAAACCAAAAACACGGTCAGAGTTTTTTTCCTCATTATGCACTGTGTGGTGCAGGAAATTTTTTATACTGCGCACACTGACCGCACAGACCCATTCTATCACATCTAGGCCTAACAGCCTGTTTCTGCTTGATTTGAGGGTGCTAAAATTTAGGCATACTAGTACGTCAATAACCCCAGCGCGTAAGACGTACTTGTACGACCAAAACCCCGAAAGGGTTAAAGAGTAGAGCTCCATTATTAAAATAATAAATCACATTTGAAAATAAATTATAATCACAGCTATAACAAAATAATAATGAATATAACAGTTTGTTAATGTTTAATCACATGTATATGAATTAATGCTATAAATAGATAAGCACAGTACATTTAATGCTTCTAATGTAGTACTTAATGAGAGTTTCTTGGACAGCATGTATTCATACCTCCTGATACCATCAATCATTAAACTCACTAGAAGCACTGAAACATCTGCTTCTAGCTTTGATCATATCTGGACTAATATAGCAGAACCCCAAGGTACAGTACAAGAATAATCACAGACAGAACAATGGACCATTACCCTACTTTTCTAATAACTAACATCACAACGAGACCACTCAAAATAAAACTAGTACTGTAATTATTTTTTCGACTCCATGATGATGCTTCATTTAACAAATTCAGTGATGCCATTCAATAGTATATTATTTAGGAAAGGGAGATGAACATCAATCAGAAAGCAAATTCTGAAGTAGAAAACGTTCTCAAAATTACTAAACATCACCATGATAAACAATGCCCACCCAAAACAAAGAAGAAGCAAATAATAACAAAATGGCTCACAGGAAGGCTTACTCAGATCAACTGAAAAGAAACACGATAACAAGAAGAGGTACATATTGGCCTTATTTCGAAGTAAAAAAAAGTAAAGAAATACTACTGTACTCTGCAATCCACACAAGTACACTATTATCAGAAAACTGAAACAAAACAACTTTTCCACTAAAATTAATAATTGTGTTATTTTCCAGATGAAATTTTTTTTTTAACATGCTGGCCGTCTCCCATCAAGGCAGGGTGACCTAAAAAGGAAACACGTTCACCATCATTCACACTGTCACTGTCTTGCCAGAAGCGCACAAATACAACAGCTTGGATGTCACTCTAAACAGTAAATATTCCAAACCCCTCCTTTAAAGTGCAGGCACTGTACTTCCCACCTCCAGGACTCAAGTCCGGCTAACCGGCTTCCCTGAATCCCTTCACAAAATATTACCATGCTCACACTCCAATAGCTCGTCAAGTTCCAAAAACTATTCGTCTCCACTCACTCCTATCTAACACACTTACGCATGCCTGCTGTATGTCCAAGTCCCTTGCACAAAAATACTCTTTTACCCCCTCCCTCCCTCCTTTCCTAGGATGATTCCTACCCCTCCTTCCCTCCACTATAGATTTATACACAGTCCAAGTCATCCTATTTTGCTCTATCATTTCTAAATGACCAAATCACAGCTGGAACAAGTGTAGAAGCCTTCAAGAGGAAACTGGACAAGTATCTTCACCAGGTGCCAGATCAACAGTAGGCCTCGACAGCAACAGCCTGGTTGACCAGGCAAGCACCAGACGAGCCTGGCTCTGAGAGTAGTGGAACTCTCGAGATTCTTCAAAGGTATACCTCAACAACCCCTCTTTAGCCCTCTGAATAATACTTTTAGTAACTCAATACCTCCTTTGATATATGTACCTTTGATATACCCTTGAAGAGTTTCAAGAGTTTATCTACTCTCTGAGCCCGGCCATGGGCCAGGCTCGTCTGGTGCTTGCCTGGTCAACCAGGCTGTTGCTGCTGGAGGCCCGCTGCCCCACATATCCTCCTCCTAATTTCCAAACTATAATTTTTTCTGCATAATATTTACACCACACATTGCCCTCAGACATGAAATCTCCACTGTCTCCAGCATCCTTCTTGTTGCAACATTCAAAACCCATGCTTCACACCCATATAAGAGTGTTGGTACCACAGTACTCTCATACATTCCCTTCTTTGCCTCCATGGATAACTGCATATAGTCACCCCTTTGAGAATTCGAGTTCATTAATAGAATATCAACTAATGTACAAAATAGTACAGTGGTACCTCGAGTTACGATATTTTTTCGTTCGAGAATGCTGTTCAAGTGCCATTACCAAACGAATTTATCCCCATAAGGAATAATGTAAAATAGACTAGTCCTTTTACACCCCCAAAAATATACTTACAAAAGCATTTAAAAAAATAAACTTACATAAAAGGGCGATTTTGGGGACCATCGTAACTCGAGGTACCACTGTACCTATAAACTTACTAGACTATAACCTAACTAGTCTTTTCTTGTAATCATGTACAATGATATGCCCTTGTAGTCTTAAGTTAGGCTTAAGCTTGCCCATAATGCTCTGCATAACTATGAACTTTCAACATACACTCAAGTGTCACCCATTTCTGTATAAACAAAATATGTTATAATAAACTTGTGTTTGTATTTATTTGGAGAAAAGTTCCCAAATTCTAGGATCAATTTTTTTTTTTTGAAGAAACAAACAAATAACCTTTACTTAAACAAATGAATCCCCTCGTCATTTCAACAACTAATACTGTCAACAAACCTGATAACTTCTTTACTACAATAGGAACTAATTTTGCAAATAACATTCCTGTAACCCAAACTAACATCAAGAAAGAATAAAAGAATAAAGATTTTATGTTTTTGTAAAGGTTACAATGTGTAATTACAATTTTGGTTTGTTAAATACAAAGAAAGCCACTATCATGCCGGGGCGTTTCGGGCAGATTAATCAGTAGCTATGTGACAGGCAATTATCCTAATTATTTCTACTTGGCTCCTACTACCCCTGAAGAAAGTTCTGACAATAAAATCACTTAAAAATACTGAGATACCAACAATAATCTACAATAAAACTGCACCAGCATTATCTGCATCTATAGCAATCCATTTCAACATATCATTTGAGGCACAAACCTTTGAAGATGCTCTCAAGAAAGCCAGAATAAGACACAGCCACAAAGGTGGTTATTCAACTGCTATTAATAGTTACAAACCAATCTCTATTCTCCCTGTACAATAAAAAATATTTGAGAAATTAATACACAAGCAAGTGTACACCTACCTGACCAAAAAAAAAAAAAGTGATAATGATGCAATAATAAGAATGATAAATATACAGTTTATACAGTTCTGGAGAAACATGAGTATCCTACTGGACTCTTCACCGATCTGCTAAAAGCTTTTGATACCGCTGACTGCAGCACTAACCTACTTAAGCTTAACCACACTGGACTCTGAGGCCACAATTACTCATACTATTTACAATCCTACCTCCTCAATAACAGACAACATCATGTAGCCATAAATGACACCTCATCTTGTACCCAACCCATCAACTCAGGTATCCCCCAAGGCAGCATTCTGGGCCTTCCTCTTTTCCCCATCTATATCAAAGACATGCCTAACACCACCCAGTCCATAATCTTCATTGATAAGTTGTTACTGGAGAACAAAACCCGTTGAATTTACCTGGGAGTGGGGGCTTTGCCTCTGCATGGCATGGTGAACAAGGAATACTAAAGATGGTGTTAGACAATGCACTGCAGTGGCTCCAATTTTCTGTATACTGTGTACACTGACTGTGCAGACCCATTCTCTCATATGTAGACCTACAGGCCTCCAGTGCCAAATTTGAGGCAGCTAGAATTAATGTGTAGATTTATGTAAATGATGATGGCATCAATAATATAGATCTATGTATGAGACACTCAAAGGGAAAGATAGGAAATCACAGAATAAGTAAAACTTATTAGTAGTAGTCAAGAGGTGGGCCAGGCTATGACAGCCCCAAATAAACAAGGCACAAACATCCCTATAAATTTATAACAATAAACGGTAATTTGAACTTATAATATAAATTAAGAAATACTGTAACTCTAATAATTAAAAAGCATGCACAACAAGGCATAATTTCTTACCTCTAGAACAGGTCCAGAACTTAAGATGGTTTGCTCCACTCCACTGCCATGTGAGCCCTTCTGGCTCAGCATGGTAAGATGGTGAAGAAGGAAGAGTGTGGACTCGGTTTTCCCACTTCCACTTTCCCCACTGATGACAATGCATTGGTTGCGCTTCTGCTTTAGCATCAAGTGATAGGCTGCATCAGCTATTGCAAATATATGTGGAGGAAGTTCTCCTAATCGATGATTTTGATACAACTTCACATATTTCGGATTATAAATTGGATAATATTTGAACGGATTGACAGATATAAGGATGGACCCAACATATGTATAAATGTAACCTCTTTGGAATCTCGCACGCAAATTTTCAAGGAGTGTCTGTTCAGTTAAATTAGGTAACTGACACAAATCAGGGTATTCTTTGTCTTTGGGTTGATATAAGAACTTGTAAAAATAATCACGGATTAGTTGTGAATCAAGCTGACTTGGTTCTGCCCACAAAGAGTCTGATGAGATCTTCTCTCTCAGGCAAAACCTGTGGAGAAATTTTATTTCAAAATTAGTTCAAAGACACTCAGAAAAGGTATTAAAATAATGTGTTCTACTGATAGTAATCACCTAACATACATGACAAGAAATTGTATAAAATTAATGAGCTCTACCAGAAAATATGATGTAACAATCAAGAGACTATTCAAATATACTAATATAAAAGAAATGTAGAAATGTAAATGTTGGATAAATAAAATTACCAATCTAAGCTTAGCTTATTCAGACTTATTTCAAACAAAAGTTAATTTACAGTGACAAACTTGAAATTCCACACACCTGTATTCGTGTTGTTCGTTTTCGTCAACATTTTCAGTGACACTAGGCTGGGGCCAGAGCACCTGTAAAGCCACCGGATTCTCCAGTGGCCCCAGCCTCCTCTCCTTACACTCTTGTCCATGAGCATTACCAATGACCTCAGCCAATTCATAGTGTTGGGGATTGGGAAGCCCAAGCCTCTCTACAATACAAATGGTGATTTCTTGAGAGGTGGTCTGTTTGCTGACCTCAATAGAAAGTGCTTCATAATGAGGCGACAATGCCCCAACAAACACCTGCACTATATAACGGCTGTAATCCATCTTCACAACTTCAGGACAAAGAGTCTGGATAGTCTTTTAATAACATTTTGTTTCTCACGGGGTATATAAGCGCCATCATCAAGTGGCGTGGAACAGTGTCTGCTCTTGGCATACTTCTTCATTCGCTCCTCCAATTATAGCATAAATATAAACACAAACATGTCGTTCAAGTGGTTTTCATCTAGAATGAACCAACAACCCATCTTTCTGCACTAACACACACAAACACTTCCCTTTGACTGTGAACTTACACTCTAAACACTTCCTTACTGGATACTTCAATATATACAGCATATCATATGTACACCTTTTTACATTTTTCTTTAACTGAAAAATAGATAAAATTTAAAACAAAAATTATAATATGCATAATTAAACCCTATTACTTGCAAAAAAAAAAAAAAAAAGGTGTAATTATACATTTTTCAAAATACAAGTTCATAGTTTTCAACTTATTGTTACAAAATATTATACGTACATTAATGCAGCATCAGGTCATAACTCTGTGTTTACCCATTTCCATATAGTGTAAGTGTTCCCACTTCCGTATTAGAGTACCGACATACACTGTTCCAACTTCTGTATTATTGTTCCCATGTACAGTGGACCCTCGAGTTTCATGATTAATTTGTTCCAGAGAGTCTGCCGATGGGCGAAATTCACAAATGGCAAAACCATTTTCCCCATAAGAAATAATGTCCGTTCCAGACACCCAAAAGTACAGTGGTCCCCCGAGTAATGAACACCCCGGAAGTCGTACAATTATGTAAGTATAATATTGTAAGTGCTTGTGGAAGTGTATTTTTTGGGGCCTGAAATAGACTAACCTACGTGACATTATTCCTTAAGGAAGTAAATTCGTTCGGTAATGGCACTTGAGCAGGCTTCTTGAAATAAGTTTTTTCGTTACTCGGGGGTCCACTGTATTAACAAAAAAAATTTTTTTTTTTAGCTTACATATAGATTTACATACAGAAAACAATGAGACATCAAGTATAAAACAATAATAACATGACACTTACCTTTACTGAAGACTGTTCTTGGTGTATGGAAGACAGGAGGAGGGAAGAGGATGGAGAATTTCCTAGTGTTTGGAAGGGAAATCCCCTTCCATAAAGATTTCAGGTAACAAGTCATTTTCTTGGGTTACTTCCCATCTTTGTTTTTTAATGCCACTAGAACCAGCTTGAGAGTCAATAGACCCCTGTCGCTCAAAAAATATTTCCAGAGTGCTCTATTTCTGGCGTCTCTTTAAAATTTGCCTAAAATGGGACAAGGCATTGTCATTGAACATGTAGCAGACACGGCCTACAACAGCTTTGTTACCTGGAGTTTACCTGGAGAGAGTTCCGGGGGTCAACGCCTCCGCGGCCCAGTCTGTGACCAGGCCTCATGGTGGATCAGAGCCTGATCAACCAGGCTGTTACTGCTGGCCACACGCAGTCCAACGTACGAACCACAGCCCGGCTGGTCAGGTACCTACTTTAGGTGCCTGTCCAGTGCCTGCTTGAAGACAGCCAAAGATCTATTGGTAATCCCCCTTATGTACGCTGGGAGGCAGTTGAACAGTCTTGGGCCCCTGACACTTATTGTGTTGTCTCTCAACGTGCTAGTGGCACCCCTGCTTTTCATTGGGGGGATGTTGCATCGTCTGCCGAGTCTTTTGCTTTCATAGGAAGTGACTCTCGTGTGCAAGTTCGGTACTAATCCCTCTAGGATTTTCCAAGTGTATATAATAATGTATCTCTCCCGCTTGAGTTCTAGGGAGTACAGGTTTAGGAACTTCAAGCGCTCCCAGTAATTGAGGTGGTTTATCGCAGTTATGCGTGCTGTGAAGGTTCTCTGCACATTTTCTAGTTCAGCAATTTCCCCTGCCTTGAAAGGTGCAGTTAGTGTGCAGAAATATTCCAGCCTAGATAGAACAAGCGACCTGAAAAGTGTCATCATGGACTTGGCATTCCTGGTTTTGAAGGTTCTCATTATCCATCCTGTCATTTTTCTAGCAGATGCAATTGCTACACAGCATTATGGTCCTTGAAGGTGAGATCCTCTGACATGACCACTCCCAGGTCTTTGACATTAGTTTTTCGCTCTATTGTGTGGCTGGAATTTGTTTTATACTCCGATGAAATTTTAATTTCCTCACGTTTTCCATATCAGAGTAATTGAAATTTCTCATCATTGAACTTCATATTGTTTTCTGCAGCCCATTTAAAGATTTGGTTGATGTCTGCTTGGAGTCTTGCAGTGTCTTCAATGGCGGACACTGTCATACAGATTCGGGTGTCATCTGCAAAGGAAGACACGGCACTGTGGTTTATATCCCTGTCTATGTCCGATATGAGGATGAGGAACAAGATGGGAGCGAATACTGTGCCTTGTGGAACAGAGCTTTTCACCGTAGCCATCTCAGACTTTACTCTGTTGACTACTATTCTTTGTGTTCTATTTGTTAGGAAATTATAGATCCAACTGCCAACTTTTCCTGTTATTCTTTTATCATGCATTTTGTGTGCTATTACACCATGGTCACACTTGTCGAAGGTTTTTGCAAAGTCTGTGTATATAACATCTGCATTCTGTTTGTCTTCTAGAGCATCCAGGAGCGACCTGCTCTAAACCCATGCTGCCCTGGGTTGTGTAATTGATGGGTATCTAGATGAGTGGTGATCTTGCTTCTTAGAACCCTTTCAAAGATTTTTATGATATGGGATGTTAGCGCTATTGGTCTGTAGTTCTTTGCCAGTGTTTTACTGCCCCCTTTGTGGAGTGGGGCTATGTCTGTTTTTAGTAACTGCGGGACGACCCCAGTGTCCATGCTCCCTCTCCATAGGATGTTAAAAGCACGTGATAGGGGCTTCTTGCAGTTCTTGATGAACACGGAGTTCCATGAGTCTGGGTCTGGGGCGGAGTGCATGGGCATGTCATTTATCGCCTCTTCAAAGTCATTTGGCGTCAGGATAATGTCAGATAGGTTTGCATCTATCAAGTTCTGTGGCACTCTCATAAAAAATTAATTTAGGTCTTCAACTTTCAGTCTGGTTAGCGGCTCGCTAAAAACTGAGTCATACTGGGACTTTAGTAGCTCACTCATTTCCTTGCTGTCATCTGTGTAGGACCCATCCAGTTTAAGTAGGGGCTCAATACTGGATGTTGTTCTCGACTTTGATTTGGCATAAGAGAAGAAATACTTTGGGTTTCTTTCAATTTCATTTATGGCTTTTAGTTCTTCCCACGTTTCTTGATTCCTGTAAGATTCCTTTAGTTTTAGTTCGATGTTTTCTATTTCTCTGACCAGTGTCTCCCTACGTATTAAAGATATATTGGCCTCTTGTAGCCGCTCTGTTATTCTTTGCCTTCGCCTGTATAGGGAGCGCCTTTCTCTTTCTAGTTTACATCTTCTCCTCCTTTTCCTTAAGGGAAACTGTCTTGAGCAAACCTCAAGTGCCACAGAGTTAATTTGTTCTAGACATAGGTTAGGATCTGAGATGCTTAGGCTATCTTCCCAGTTTATATCATTTAGGACTTGGTTTACTTGGTACCACCTTATGTTTTCCTTATTGAAGTTGAATTTGGTGAAGGCTCCATCGCAAATTATCACATTTTGTCTGTCTGGGGCCCCCCGCATACATGTCTGGGCCTCTATTATATTGTGATCTGAGTACATTGTTTTTGATATGATGACATTTCGTATCAGATCATCATTGTTAGTGAAGATGAGGTCCATCGTATTCTCCAATCTTGTAGGCTCTATTATCTGCTGATTTAAGGTGAATTTGGTGCAAAGATTTAAAAGCTTGTGTGTGCGAGTTTTTATCTGAGCTGCCTCCTGGTGTTATCTCTGCTACCACATTATTTGCAATACTCCTCCATTTTAGGTGCCTTAGGTTGAAGTCCCCCAGGAGCAAGATGTTGGGGGCAGGAGCTGGAAGGTTTTCCAGACAGTGGTCAATTTTCAGAAGCTGTTCCTGGAATTGTTGGGATGTTGCATCCGGAGGCTTGTATACAACCACGATGACCAAGTTTTGATTCTCGATCTTTACTGCTAAAACTTCAACTACATCATTTGAGGCATTTAGTAGTTCTGAGCATATACATTGTAAGTGACTATGTTAGGGTGATGTTCCTGCACAAACGTTTGCACCTCACTCCACTTTGCACAAATGTCCTTAATCTTTGAAGAAGGCACCTTCCATCTCTCTTCCTCCTCCTGTGAAGCAATTTTCTCAGCTGTGCTTTGTTGCTGTTGCAGTTGAAGGTCTTGCAGGTTTTCAGTGGTTAGCTCTTCACTGTGGTCCTCCACCAACTCTTCCACATCCTCGCCACTCACATCCAACCCCATGGAATTCCCCAATGCCACAATTGATTGCACAACTGGCATAGAGTCAACAGGATCAGCCTCAAACCCTTCAAAATCCTTGTCGAGGACATTTGGCCACAATTTTCTCCAAGCAGAGTTCAAAGTCCTGGAAGTCACTCCCTCCCAAGCCTTACCTATAAGGTTTATGCAATGGAGGATACTGAAGTGATCTTTCCAGAACTCTCTTAGGGTCAATTCAGTGTCTGAGGTTATGTCAAAGCAACTTTGAAACATTGCTTTGGTGTAGAGTTTTTTGAAGTTTGAAATGATCTGCTGGTCCATGGGCTGGATGAGAGGAGTGGTATTAGGGGGCAAGAACTTCACTTTGATGAAACTACTAAATTCCTCCACCATTTGGTCATCCAAGTCTGGAGGATGAGCAGGAGCATTGTCCATTACCAGGAGGCACTTGCGTGGCAATTTCTTTTCCAGGAAGTATTTCTTCACACTCAGGCCAAACACTTCATTAAACCAAAGAAAATTTCCCTCATGACCCATGCCTTACTGTTAGCCTTCCACATCACACAAAAATTAACCTTGGCGACACTGTTTTTCTTGAACACTGGGATTTTCAGTGATACATGAGTAAAGGCTTCACTTTGAAATCCCCACTAGCGTTAGCACAGAACAAAAGAGTAAGCCTGTCTTTTATAGGCTTGTGTCCTGGCAGTGCCATTTCCTCCTGCATAATGTAGGTCCTCTTTGGCATTTTCTTCCAAAAGATTTAAGGCCTGTTTCGTCACAATTGAACACTTGTTGGGGGAGAAATCCTTCAGCCTCTACATAGTCTTTAAATTCCTGAACGAATTTTTCAGCTGCACATTTGTCAGAACTTGCAGCCTCACCATGCCTTACAACACTGTGTATGCCACTACGTTTCTTAAATCTCTCAAACCAGCCTTTGCTGGCCTTAAATTCATTAACATCAGCACTCATTCCAGGCATTTTCTTTACAAGATCGTCATGCAACTGCCTTGCCTTTTCATAAATTATCGACTGCACAACACTATCTCCCGCTAACTTTTTCTCGGTAATCCACACCAACAACAAATTCTCAACATCTTCGAGTATTTTTTATCTCTTTTTTTTTGTGAGCATATCTACCCCCTTTCGCAACAACAGCTTCCTTGATTTATTTTTTCTTCGCCACGATGGAAGTGATGGTTGAATGGGGTTTGCTGTATATCCTAGCAAGGTCAGACACATACACACCACTATCATACAGTAGACCCTCATTTAGCATGACTTCATGTCGTCCTTTTTCTATCGCTTAATCGCTTAACTTACTTGCTACACTCTTAACCCTTTCAGGGTTGAGACACCCGATTCTTAACTCCTTTTCAGGGTCGAAACATTTTCGGAAAAAAAAATTATTTTCTTATGAAATGATAGAGCATTTTTTTCCGATCATAATGACACCAAAAGTATGAAATTTGGTGAAAAACTAATGAAATTATGCTCTCGCAAAGTTAGTGGTATCGACGATATTTACGCATCAGCGATTTCACCCACTTTGAGCCCTTTTTTCGGCCAATTCCTATGTCTCAGTGTACTAAAATCATAGCTATTATTCTAGAATTCCATTTGTTCTATCGATTGAGTACAAGAAACCAAAAATTTACCAATTTCAACTACCCAATAAAATGGTCAGAAATTGGCAATAGTATTGCCAATTTCACACAAATTTCAAAAGATGCCAATTTCAAAATAGGGTCCAGAATAAACAAGGCAGACATTCCTGGCACTAAAATAACATTTCATCTGTTCATTAGTCACGTCTCCAGGCCCCTATTACATTACTTTTGCTTTCCATTTCGAATTTTTATTCTCGCAAAAAATTGAAGATTTTCTGTTATGTATACTACTGTATCATTGTAAAAATGGTATAAATAATATCAGTGCACTTGTGCAAGAATATAAGACTCATCAGTTGATGTGTATTGGACGCGTGGCGTGATTTGTTTACTCTTGAACATCGGCAAAAATCGAACATTTTCGCTACTTTGCGCTCAATTTCTAGGTACTTGTCATCGAGAAACCAATCAAAATTATCTCTATTTCTCTAATATATCTTCCATTCTATCAAATGAGACCAAGAAAACGATAATATAACCATAAATACCATACGAAAATAGACTGCAAAGTCGCTGTTTTAAACCAAAAACACGGTCGGAGGTTTTTTTTTCCTCATTATGCACTGTGTAATGCAGGATTTTTTTTATACTGCACACACTGACCGCACAGACCCATTCTCTCACATCTAGGCCTACCAGCCTGTTTCTGCTTGATTTGAGGGCGTTAGAATTTAGGCGTACTAGTACGTCAAACACCCTGGTGCGTAAGACGTACGTACTAGTACGTATACGTCAAAAACCCTGAAAGGGTTAATGCTACACTTTATCACTGGCTGGCGCTATAGCCGTTACTGACTCCTCCTGCTTTAGTATCGTACATATCATAGAATCACTGAAAAATTCTATAGTGTTTCTCTGGCCCCATGGTGGCTTATTTAGCAGTCGCACTCAATAAACAAGCACAAAAAACAATGGATTATTATGAAAAACAAAGCCAGACTGACTCAGAATGCGTGCGTGGGATGCTTTGTGTGGGCGCGTGCAGGCGCACACGTTTGGTACGGCGGATGAAAACCAAGGTGACGAACGAAAACTGAGACAATATTTTGACAAAAAAAGTCATCTAAAACCAAAATCGATGAAAACCAGGGCAAACGAAAACCAAGGTTCCACTGTATTACATCTCACTCCTGTATTATTCCTGCAACCATATTACTGTTCCTGTTTCCACTGCTGCCATCACTATTAAACAAACAAAAACTATTTCTATAAAGTGGAGTACAGTAAAGTGGTACCCTGAGTTTCATACAGCTCCCAACTCGAACAATTATGTAAGTGTATTATTGTAAGTGCTTTTTTAAGTGTATTTTTGGGGGTCTGAAACGGACCAATCTAATTTACATTATTCCTTATGGGAACAAATTCGTTCAGTAACGGCACTCGAACAGCCTTCTGGAATGAATTATGGCCGAAACTTGGGGTACCACTGTACATATATTATACACATTTTTTTTCCATAAAATGTCTAAAAAAAACACCCTGCGTCCTATAAACTGAAGGTCAGTGACAGGAGCTATAAGTTTGGGGTGTGAGGTGGGCTATAGCTCTCCCAGTTACATCCGATGCCAAGCCATTGAAACTAAAACAAGTCTTATAAGCCACGAAATATGGCACAGTGGACCCTTGGTTTTCATGATTAATCCGTTCCAGAGAAAACCAAAACCATTTACCCCATAAGAAATAATGTAAATCCAATAAATCCGTTCCAGACACCCAAAAGTATTAAAAAAAAAAATTTTGTTTAGAGATTAAATATAGATTTACATACAGAAAACAATGACAAATAAATATAAAGCACTAATAAAATGTATAAATGAACATTTAACATCACACTCTTGTTAGTGTATGGCCGACGGGGAGGAGGGGACAGGGAGGCGAGTTTATTGCTTGGAGACAGGACAAAATTCTTCAACCCCTAATCCTGAGGTGTTGTCGCAAAATTTTCGAAAAAAAAATATTATTTTTTCTTATGAAATGATAGAGAATCTTTTCCCGATGGTAATGACACCAAAAGTGTGAAATTTTATGGAAAACTTACGAAATTATGCTCTCGCAAAGTTAGTGGTATCGACGATATTTACGCATCAGCGATTTCACCCACTTTGAGCCCTTTTTTCGGCCAATTCCTATGTCTCAGTGTACTAAAATCATAGCTATTATTCTAGAATTCCATTTGTTCTATCGATTGAGTACAAGAAACCAAAAATTTACCAATTTCAACTACCCAATAAAATGGTCAGAAATTGGCAATAGTATTGCCAATTTCACACAAATTTCAAAAGATGCCAATTTCAAAATAGGGTCCAGAATAAACAAGGCAGACATTCCTGGCACTAAAATAACATTTCATCTGTTCATTAGTCACGTCTCCAGGCCCTATTACATTACTTTTGCTTTCCATTTCAATTTTATTCTCGCAAAAAATTGAAGATTTTCTGTTATGTATACTACTGTATCATTGTAAAAATGGTATAAATAATATCAGTGCACTTGTGCAAGAATATAAGACTCATCAGTTGATGTGTATTGGACGCGTGGCGTGATTTGTTTACTCTTGAACATCGGCAAAAATCGAACATTTTCGCTACTTTGCGCTCAATTTCTAGGTACTTGTCATCGAGAAACCAATCAAAATTATCTCTATTTCTCTAATATATCTTCCATTCTATCAAATGAGACCAAGAAAACGATAATATAACCATAAATACCATACGAAAATAGACTGCAAAGTCGCTGTTTTAAACCAAAAACACGGTCGGAGGTTTTTTTTCCTCATTATGCACTGTGTAATGCAGGATTTTTTTTATACTGCACACACTGACCGCACAGACCCATTCTCTCACATCTAGGCCTACCAGCCTGTTTCTGCTTGATTTGAGGGCGTTAGAATTTAGGCGTACTAGTACGTCAAACACCCTGGTGCGTAAGACGTACGTACTAGTACGTGTACGTCAAAAACCCTGAAAGGGTTAATGCTACACTTTATCACTGGCTGGCGCTATAGCCGTTACTGACTCCTCCTGCTTTAGTATCGTACATATCATAGAATCACTGAAAAATTCTATAGTGTTTCTCTGGCCCCATGGTGGCTTATTTAGCAGTCGCACTCAATAAACAAGCACAAAAAAAAATGGATTATTATGAAAACAAAGCCAGACTGACTCAGAATGCGTGCGTGGGATGCTTTGTGGGCGCGTGCAGGCGCACACGTTTGGTACGGCGGATGAAAACCAAGGTGACGAACAAAAACTGAGACAATATTTTGACAAAAAAAGTCATCTAAAACCAAAATCGATGAAAACCAGGGCAAACGAAAACCAAGGTTCCACTGTATTACATCTCACTCCTGTATTATTCCTGCAACCATATTACTGTTCCTGTTTCCACTGCTGCCATCACTATTAAACAAACAAAAACTATTTCTATAAAGTGGAGTACAGTAAAGTGGTACCCTGAGTTTCATACAGCTCCCAACTCGAACAATTATGTAAGTGTATTATTGTAAGTGCTTTTTTAAGTGTATTTTGGGGTCTGAAACGGACCAATCTAATTTACATTATTCCTTATGGGAACAAATTGCTCAGTAACGGCACTCGAACAGCCTTCTGGAATGAATTATGGCCGAAACTTGGGTACCACTGTACATATATTATACACATTTTTTTCCATAAAATGTCTAAAAAAAACACCCTGCGTCCTATAAACTGAAGGTCAGTGACAGGAGCTATAAGTTTGGGGTGTGAGGTGGGCTATAGCTCTCCCAGTTACATCCGATGCCAAGCCATTGAAACTAAAACAAGTCTTATAAGCCACGAAATATGGCACAGTGGACCCTTGGTTTTCATGATTAATCCGTTCCAGAGAAAACCAAAACCATTTACCCCATAAGAAATAATGTAAATCCAATAAATCCGTTCCAGACACCCAAAAGTATTAAAAAAAAAAATTTTTTTTAGAGATTAAATATAGATTTACATACAGAAAACAATGACAAATAAATATAAAGCACTAATAAAATGTATAAATGAACATTTAACATCACACTCTTGTTAGTGTATGGCCGACGGGGAGGAGGGGACAGGGAGGCAGGACAGGACAAAATTCTTCAACCCCTAATCCTGAGGTGTTGTCGCAAAATTTTCGAAAAAAAAATATTATTTTTTCTTATGAAATGATAGAGAATCTTTTCCCGATGGTAATGACACCAAAAGTGTGAAATTTTATGGAAAACTTACGAAATTACGCTCTCGGGACGTTAGTGATCTAGGCGATATATACGCATCGGCAATTTCGCCAACTTTGAGCCCTATTTTCGGCCAATTCCATTGTTCCAGTCGACCAAACTCATAGCTATTTCTTTAGAACTCCATTTGTTCTATCGATTCAGTACAAGAAACCACCAATTTACCGATTTCAACTACCCAATAAAGTGATCAGAAATTGGCAATTTGGCCAATTTCATGCAAAATAAAAAAGTTGTCAATTTCAAAATAGGGTCCAGAATAAACAATGCAGACATTCCTGGCACTAAAATAAGATGTTATCTGCTTTCTATTTTGATTTTTTATTCACACAAAAAATAGAAGATTTAAAGTTATGCAGACTATTGCATTTTTGTATAAATGGTATAAATAATATCAGTGCACTTGTGAAAGAATATTAGACTCACCAGTTGATGTGTATTGGACGTGTGGCGTGATTTGTTTACTCTTGAACATCGGCAAAAATCAAACATTTCCCTTAATTTGAGCTCAATTTCAAGGTCATTTTCATCATGAAACTAATCAAAATCATCTCTATTTCTGTAGTATGTTTTCCATTCTATCAAATGAGACCACGAAAAAGAGAATACACCCATAAATACTATACGAAAATACACCTCAAAGTCGGCGTTTTAATCCAAAAACATGGTTGGAGGTTTTTTTTTCTCATTATGCACTGCGTGCTGCAGGATTTTTTTATACATCGCACACTGACCACACAGACCCATTCTCTCATATGTGGGCCTACCAGTTTTCTCCCGCTTGATTTGAAGCTGCTAGAATTTTTGAGTATACAGTGGACCCCCGAGTAACGAGCACCCCGGAAATCGTACAATTATGTAATTACAGTGGACCCCCGCCTAACGAGCACCCCGGAAATCATACAATTATGTAAGTATAATATTGTAAGTGCTTGTGGAAGTGTATTTTTGGGGGTCTGAAATGGACTAACCTACTTGACATTACTTATTAAGGGAATAAATTCGTTCGGTAATGGCACTTGAGCAGGCTTCTGGAATGAATTTTGCTCATTAGGCGGGGGTCCACTGTACAGTGGACCCCCGACTAACGAGCACCCCGGAAATCGTACAATTATGTATGTATAATATTGTAAGTGCTTTTGTAAGTGTATTTTTGGGGGTCTGAATAGGACTAACCTATTTGACATTATTTCTTAAGAGAGTAAATTCGTTCGGTAATGGCACTTGAGCAGGCTTCTGGAATGAATTTTGCTCGTTAGTCGGGGGTCCACTGTATAATATTGTAAGTGCTTTTGTAAGTGTATTTTTGGGGGTCTGAAATGGACTAACCTACTTGACATTATTTCTTAAGGGAGTAAATTCGTTCGGTAATGGCACTTGAGCAGGCTTCTGGAATGAATTTTGCTCGTTACTCGGGGGTCCACTGTACAGTGGTACCTCAACTAACGAGCAGCTCCCAACTCGAACAATTATGTAAGTGTAATTTTTGTGAGTGATTTTGTAAGCGTATTTTTGGGGGTCTGAAACGGGTTAATCTAATTTGCATTATTCATTATGGGAACAAATTCGTTTGGTATCGGCACTCGAACAGCCTTCTGGAACGAATTAAGTTCATAACTCGAGGTACCACTGTATATACGTCCGAAACAGTGGCTCGTAAGACGTATATATACGACCAAAACAGTCAAAGGGTTAAAGACACAACCTCCTCAACACGGCCACTTGATACTGGAGTACCACACGGAAGTGTCCTTGGTCCCCTGCCTTCCTCTTATACATCATTGATCTTCCCAATGTATCACAACATCTGAAACCAATTCTCTTTGCTGACGACACGGCTTATGTCATCTCCCACCCAAATCTTGCCACACTCAACACCATTGTTAACGAGGAACTACTAAAAATATCTACATGGATGACAGCCAATAAACTTACACTCAACACTGATAAGACCTTCTATATTATGTTTGGTAACAGAGCAGGTGATGCACAATTAACCCTTTGACTGTTTCCGTCGTATATATACGTCTTACGAGCCAATGTTTCCGACGTATTAATATGCGTAAATTCTAGCAGCTTCAAATGAAGCGGGAGAAAGCTGGTAGGCCTACATATGAGAGAATGGGTCTGCGTGGTGGGTGTGCGCAGTATGAAAAAAATCGGGGACTCAGTGGTGCATTGTGGGAGTGCCATGTTTGTAGTCCTTGTTCACCATGCCTCGCGGTAAGAAGTACCTTACTCTCTGGCGAATTGGAGGTCTTCTCTTCCCAAGTGATAGTTCTAACAGCGATGAAAGTGCCAGTGAAAGTGAATTCCATGGTTTTCAAAAGGGTGTGACCGAAAGCAGTGCCCAGGATAACATAATTAGTGATGAAAACCCAGATGACCCACAACCTTCCACCTCTGGTGCTGGGCCGTCTCATTCACGTTCACCTGTACCAGGACGAAAGAGGAAACTATTTCAACGTGTACAGGACTCTGATGTGAGCAGTGTAAGTGATGATGATAGTGATTTTAAAGTTATTGAAAGCAGTTCTAGTGGCGACAGTGAGGGAGAATATTCTCCAGTGAAGCGGCAGTATGTACGACGGTATATGCGTTCTGGTAGTGTGCCATATGCAATTCCAAGGAAAAGGAGTAAATCTCGGAGTACATCTCTTGACCCTACACCACGAATTGATAGTGAAGATGACGATATTGTTACAATGGGGATGCGTAATGTGCATGGGGCAGCAGGTAGTGGTGGTGATGTTGGCGGTGGCATGAGTCATGTGGCACCACGAGCGGGCCACGCTGCTAACTCAGCACAGCCACAACCACCCTCAACCTCCCCCACACTTCCACAACCTGCACAACCACAACCACCTGTCAATATCCAGTACCCACCAGCAGACCGCATCTGGGATTGGCAGCAAGGTGCCATTTTTATTCCCAATCCCCATGACTTTGATGAAACAGAAAGTGGAATACGGCCATCGTGTACACTTGGGAACAATGCTACTGAACTAGAATGCTTTCAGTTATTCTTCGATGAACCCCTGATGGAAATTATTGTCAGGGAAAGCAACACATACTATGAGTACACCATGGCAAACACATTTCTTTCACCAAATTCACGGCTACACCAGTGGAAGGACACAACTGTGGCAGAGATGTACCTGTTCTTTGCCACAATAATGCTTATGCCACATGTGTATAAGCACACTGTCACCACATACTGGTCGACAGAACGCCTGATTTCAACCCCAGGTTTTAGTGATATTATACCAGTGAATCGATTTTTTATACTGTTACGTATGCTACACTTCTCAGACAAAACAAGGTCTGACAGAAACGATAGGTTATATAAGATCAGGAATGTGTTCATGTACCTGAAACAAAAGTGCTGTATGTATTTTTATCCCTTCAGGAAGCTTGTTATTGATGAGTCTTTGATTTTGTTCAAAGGCAGACTGTCGTTCAAGCAGTATATACCAAGCAAGATGAAACGCTTTGGTATAAAGTTATTTGTACTGTGTGATTGCAAAAGTAGTCTGGTTCTGGATATAATTGTGTACACTGGCAGTAATACATTGAGAGATACCACAAAGTTATTGGGTATCTCTGGTGATGTGGTTAGAACAATGATGGAACCATATCTTCGTAAGGGGCATATATTATATACTGATAACTGGTACACAACCCCTTTACTCAGTGATTTCTTGCGAGTGAACATGACAGACGTGTGTGGCACAGTGCGTGGAAATCGTAAACATATGCCTAGGTTCGATGCTGGCACTCGTAGAGGTGAAGTGCAGGTGTTTGCTGCCAATGACATCATGGCATTTCGGTGGCAAGACAAACGTGATGTCACATTGTTGACATCAGTTCACGGACACGAAATGGTAGACAGTGGAAGGCAGAATAGAGAGACCAATGAACCCATTCTAAAACCTGCAGCTG
Source organism: Cherax destructor (assembly GCA_009830355.1). Taxonomy (NCBI): domain Eukaryota; kingdom Metazoa; phylum Arthropoda; class Malacostraca; order Decapoda; family Parastacidae; genus Cherax; species Cherax destructor. Next base: position 3,963 of record WNWK01006895.1, on the reverse strand, counting down.
TGATGGACTACAACCTCAATATGCACACTTAGTGGACAAATGTGACATGCAGATTGGGTTTGCTGATTGTGTTAGCAAGAGTTATAAGTGGTACATTTTTCCATTTTCTTGACATTTCCATGCTGAATGTTTATAACATGTAGAAGTTGAAGACCAACAACAAACCCAAATATGGTGAATTTTGTGTCAGTCATCAGACAAATAATATTCAAGTATCAAGCAACAACACCTGCAATAGACCAGCGCCCACAAAATTATCAACACACGCCCTCTCGTCTGAGGCCTGGTGATCACTACCCCATACAACTGCCTGCTACTACTATCAAGAAAAGTGCTCAGAAGAGGTGTTTTGTCTGTAAACATACCACAAAACACCCACGTTTTATGTGTGAGGAGTGTAAAACTCCACTGTGCATATACCCATGTTTCAAAGAATTCCACAAACTTCAGGAATTCTAGGAAAGTGTCCAGTGACTGTACATTTGTATATATTATAGAACAATAGTAATAAACAATTTTTTGTATTGTTGGTTTGTGTAAACAAGTTTTTTAAACAATATAATAATGTTAATGTTTGTGCTGTTATTGTGTTCCATATAACGAGTGTATATATGTACATTGCACCATATACTTTGGTCTCACAGGCCCCATAAGTTACTTAGAAAAGAAAAAAATGAAAATACAAGAAACCTTCGAATGGGAGTAAATGAAATTATACCGGGTGAGCGGCATTTGCCGCTGTTGCCATACGCGGCTCGTTTTCTACCAACTTTACGCCTCCATATCTCGGTAAGTACTGATCGCAAAAAAAATTTAGGCTTAAAACAATCAGCAAAATAATCCTAACATTTTGGTAAGAAAAATATTTTTTTTTCGAATATTTCCTGACATAGAATGAGTTTCAGAAGGGGGCCTCCGACACTCAAAGGGTTAAACATTAAGATCGACAACACTCTTATTCTAAACATAATGAGGGCAAATTCCTGGGCCTACACCTCGACAGCAACCTGAAATTCAGCACTCATATCCATCACATAACAAAAAAAGTGTCCAAAACTGTTGGGATCCTCTCTAAGATACGTTACTATGTACCACAATCAGCCCTACTCACACTATACTATTCACTCATCTATCCCTACCTCACATATGCCATTTGTGCTTGGGGATCAACAGCAATTACCCACCTAAAGCCAATAATAACCCAACAAAAAGCCGCAGTAAGAATTATCACACAATCCAATGCTAGACAACACACCCCCCTACTCTTCAAAGACCTAAACTTACTCACTGTTCAGAACATCCACACTTACTACTCTGCAATCTACATCTACAGAACCATAAATTCCAATATTAACCCTGAACTAAAACACTTTCTTGATAGTTGTGACAGGACCCATAGACATAATACCAGACACAAACATCTCTTTGACATTCCCCGTGTCCGGCTAAATCTATACAAAAATTCAATGCACATAAAAGGGCCTAAAATCTGAAACTCCCTGCCTGAAAACTCTAGAACCGCAGATACAACAAACATTTTCAAAAGCACTGTTAAAAAACATCTTATCTGCCTTACACACCCCACCAATAGCTAACCACATGAAAACTACTTTAACTTTCGCATATCCAAAGTAAAATACACTTATTGATATCTGTGACTCCCCTTAATTTACACAAGACTGTAAACATAAAATTCTGAATTCAGCTATTGATTCATTCTTTTTAAGCTAGTCAAAGTTTGCCTAAGACACTCCAATATAGAAACTGTATCATGCCAAAACAAGACCATTTCTATTAATAGATAGACTAATTGTTAAGTTCTTAAATATTTTGAACTGCCTCAATTTTTTAAATCTAGTTGATCACTACAATTACCTAACCTTAATACCAGTATGATCCATATCCTGTGTCAATATAGAGTGAGACCTAGTATTAGTCTGCCCGAAATGCCTAGGCATACCTAGGCATACTAGTGGCCTTCTTGTAATAAGTATTTTATAATATGTAATAATACCATAAAATATGTATAAACCCCACATAGTAATATTAACAGAAATAAAGAATTTTAATTTTAATTTTAATTAACTATGGAGGTGTGGTAGCCGAGCAGAGGGAAAACATTACATCACTCCCCTTAATACATAATGATTTTGTTTACAATTCTCGGCATGAATTATTCATTACTTCTCCCTTTGTTTATGATGGCATCTAAAGGTAGTTGATAGAAACAATTAAACTCAGTGAACATGATATGTCAATGGTAATAATATGGTCCTGGGCCACATGTAGGTAGGTGTAGGTATGTAGCCCAGGCGAACTACATACGTACAGCCACCAGGCCACTGTGTGTGTGTGTCTGTGTGGACATCTAAATTTGCTGAGTCAGGGTAAGGCAGCTGTCAAAATGACATATTATACCATTACTCACCACCCCCCCACACTGCCTGTCAACACAAAAGGGGACCCATGTCTTCTTCCCCACAACCTCCTTTCTTTCCTTCATACCTACCTTCCTAGCTTCCTTTCTTCCTTCATTCCTTCCTTTCTTTATGCTTTCCTTTCTTACATATTTCCTTCCTTTCTTCCTCTCATCTCTTCCTTCCTTCCTTCCTTCTTCCTTCCTTTATTTCTTCCTTTCTTACTTCTTTTGTTCCTTTCTTCCTCTCATCTCTTCCTTCCTTCCTTTCTTTCTTTCTTAATTCCTTCCTTCTTCCTTTCCTCCTTTCTTCTTCTTTCTTCCTTCCTCTCATCTCTTCTTTCCTTCCTTCCTCTCATCTCTTCTTTCCTTCCTTCCTTCCTCTTATCTCTTCCTTCCTTCCTTCCTTCTGGTATCCAGGGCATTTCTTTCGGTCACAAACTCCTCAAAACCATGAAATTTATCTTCAAAGACACTTCCATCTGTGTTAGAGCTATCATTGAGGAAGAGAACAGTCCCAGATGTGCCAAGGAGTCAGATAATTCTTACTGCTAGGCATGCTGAACAAGGACTACTGAAATGGCATTCCCACAATGCACCACTGGCTGCCCGATTTTTTTTATACTGCGCACACTGACCACAGAGACCCATTCTCTCACATGTAGGCCTACCAGCTTTCTCCTGCTTGATTTGAGGCCGCTAGAATTTATGCATCTAAATACGTCTGAAACATTGGCTCGTAAGACGTATATATACGACCGAAACAGTCAAAGGGTTAAGGTACTTGTAGTGCTTATGTAGGGTGAGACGTGAGTTTTATTTATAAGAAGTCAGGTTTGGGAAGTATGGGCAGCCCTCCCCACCCCACCCCACTCACACGTAATGTAAACAAACCAGGTGAACACGTCTGGTTTTCGTCACTTTACATTGTGTACAAGTCTCCTCGTTGATAGAGCAGAATAAATAGAAACACTCCCATTCTCATATAACACCATTTTTAGAAGAAATGACGCCCTGGGTGAAGGCATACGAAAGGAGTAATTTTCTAGTTAACCCCAGTAATATTATAGTGTACACATTTTCTCTGATGTTGGACTACAAGTAGCCTGGCTACCACAAGTCCTACAAGTAGCATGGCTACCACAAGTCCCACAAGTAGCCTGGCTACCACAAGTCCTACAAGTCGCCTGGCTACCACATCTCATATTTATGTTAATTTATTCTATTGTGGGGTGTATTTAGATGGATTAAGCAAAATGTCTATATTAACGTGTGTAAGTTTACTTAGATACAGGTACACATAAGTATAATTATCAGTTATAATAATAATGTAAGTAAGAAGTCTTCTTGGGCTACACACCTACACCTACCTACATGTGGCCCAGAACCATATTATTACCATCAACATATCATGTTCACTGAGTTTAATAGCTTCTATCAACTACCTTTAGATGCCATCATAAACAAAGGGAGAAGTAACGAATAATTCATGCCGAGAATTGTAAACAAAAGCGTTATGTATTAAGGGGAGTGACGTAATGTTTCCC